>PVIJ01002322.1:0-111814 GCA_004024925.1 Scalopus aquaticus
ACATTAGCTTTCTTGACGGAAAAATGTCAGGAGTGTGGCTGAAGTCATGATAAAAATATAATAATAATAACAAAGAAATGACTAGTAAGAACTCACTATGTTGTAGATAATGCCCCAGGTATAATGGAGAATAGAGTTGATTAGTCAGTCATCCTAAGAGCTCACACTGACGGTATGTGGGGAGAACATTTTACGCCACTACACTACTCATTCTGTCCATCTGAAGGCAAATGCCACTTGATGACAACTATAATCTAAGCTCTTTTCAGTCCCTGAAGATAAAACAATGAGTAAACTTGGGTACTCAAGGAAGGACAACTTGCAACAGGCTTGGGAGGTCAGCTCTGTTTCTTGAGGAGGACGTAGAAGAGACCCTTTCCACTTGCAGGCCCAACGAGGGGATCCAAAAGGGAGGGGCAGGTGTCTAGTGTCTTTTAGAATCTGAAAAGGTCAATATCTTAGTGAGGGGGAGATGACAAGAGACATAAATGGAGAAGCACTTGGAGTGGAGGGGGGGGCAATCAGGGTGAGTTTTATAAAACCACCAAGGTTCCATCAAGATTTCATCAGAGGATTGACATTACCAGATTGATGTTTTGTGGGTATCATCTTGGGATCATAGAATGGATTGAAGAAGGGTGATGATTTTAGAAACTCTTGAAATGTTGTAAGTAGTAAGATTTTATAGCTTTGAGGCAAAAACAAGGTTGGGGTGTCTGCTGATGTGTTCGAATCCTAGTTCTTCTCATACTAGCTGTATGGCTTTCAATAAACAACTTAAACTTTCTAAGTTCATATCCTTTCATCCAGAAAATAAAGACAATAAAGTGCCTATATTATGAGATTATTATCAAATCAAATGTGACAAGGCATGTCATGAGTTGAGTATCATGCTTGACACACTGTAAGTACTCAATTAAATGTTTATTTTTACTCTCATTACTAAGTGCGGATGATGGTGAACTTAGTGTTAACTGCCTATCTGAGAAAATGTGGATAAATGAAGATATTTTAGAAGGTGGGTTATTATAGGTTGTTTTTGAACCAGGGATAGGCATATTTAGTACCAGGGTAAATAAGTAGCCAGGACACAGGAGGTAGGTACACACTCATATCCAAGCAATATCTCTCTCTCTCTCTCTCTTACACACACACACACACACACACACACACACACACACACACACACACACACACAATTTCCACTGGGCTGAATTAGCAAAGAATCCTTCATAGATCAACTTTGATTATAAGATAAACTGTTAGGAACCTGATAAAGACTGAGAGTTAAAAAGTTGGCCACTGCAATCGGTAGAAAAATCAGAAGTGTGCACTGAAACATGGAGTCTGGAACAGGAAGAAATATTTGTAAAGAATTCCTTAATACACCCAACATACATTATATGCATATTCTATAAGCTAGGAAATTTTCTAAGAATTGGGGATAAGACAGAGCAAGACAGATAAATCCTCTGGTTTTCAGAAACACATTCTGGAGAGCCAGAGTTAGTTTTGACTCAATTGATAGCCCTATGAAGCCTACTTTATTACTTTCAATAGATGCTATTGGTGTCAAACTCAAATCACTGGTGCAACAATTTTCCAGATGTTGTAGATGTTGGATATAATGACTCAATCTAGGCGGTGATGCTTACTCCAATTTTGGCTTAAAGATGAGGGCTGATTGTTATCTATATTTATATCTCTATCCTCTATAGCTATATCTGTATCTATCTATATCTAATCACCTATCTACCTACTTACCTACCACCCATCTGTCTGGGGTAAAAAGGACAACACTTTTCCCACAAGGTGAAACTAGCTCTGTAATGCATGTAGATGCCTGCTGAAGCCACACCTCAGCCCAGCTGTAGCCCACATCCTCTCCTGCTTTCCCCACAGATTTCTCCTAAGAGATCTCTTCAGTAAGCCACTTATTGTACATCCTTCCTTAACCTAGGCTCTCTCCTAAGAAAAGCTACCTAAAAGGTTACTGATCCACATTTTTATTTACTATAACCTTTTTCAAATCCAGTTATTTACCCCAGTTACAGAAATCAGTTTGTGCATCCTGATTGCAATGAAGACTGTCAACTTGGACTGGATTAAATGCACACAAAACAGTATCCTTGTTACCCAGACAGAAGTATTTGATCTGGTTGCATTCACATTAACATTGAAAAGGAAAGGATGCTGATTTTGCACATATTTATTATATATATAATATATATATAAAATACATATATATTATATATATAATATACATATTAAAATGTTCAGATATAGGTGATTTTCAAGGTTCTATAGTTATACATTCCAACAAGTAGTGTATCATATTAATAAATAATCAAAACCTGTCCTCTGACAAACTGAATACTGGGAACAGTACTCCCATCCCTAATAAACACATGAGAAAACTGGAAGTAGGAAGATGTTAAAATATTGCAACACAAGGTCATAGAGTCAGAATTGAATAATTTTCCTCATTCCATCCACTCCAGTATGGAGGAAGGTGCTCAGTGTCCACCTGCTTGTTTTTATTTTCTGCTATGAGACAGAATTCTCTCTGTTTGTCCTTAATTGCCCTTATCGGTATATCAGATATTTTAAATCTGTCCAACTCAAAAACATTATGCAAAGACCCAATTGGTAGGACACCTTCCAAAGCTTTCTCACTATGGGAAGTTTCACAGTGCAAATGGCCACTGGAAGTAGAAAACAATCTTCTGAGGATACTGTGATGAAGTGTGTATGCGACAGAAATCCCAAGATAACTCAGGAATAGCTGATACTTAGTCACTTAGGAGTCCAGTTTTGGGTGTTGCAGAGTTGGGATTGTTGTTGTTTGTTAAAATTCTTTAGACAGATTGCTGGAGATTCCTGTTGCTAAAATTAAAATGTTCTGGTATTGTTTTGCCTTTATAACAGTGTTATTGAGAGTACATTAACACACACATTTACCCATGATGATGTGGAGAGCTGGAAAGTTCAGTATATAGTGAGAAATGCGGGACATGTTCCAAGGAAGACAGATGGAAAGGCTCGAGAACCTAGGGCCAAGCTAACTCTATTCCAGATCCCCAGTTGGCACTTACTGAATATCTCCGATGTGCACAGCAGAATATGTGGGGCTACAATAGCTGAAACAGAACAAAACATGCTTATTCTAATGTTACAAACCTACTGTGTGGCACAAAACAGAGCACACAATACCCAATACACCCTTATTCACTAAATGTATGAACTGTAGATTCTAAATTCTACCTGAAGAACAACCCATAGGTCAAACCATAGAAGATATTATCAAAAGTTATTTCCCAATGATGTTCAGTTGCAGAGATGGAAAAAAGTTCTTTTAAAGACAAAGTTTGCCTGTAGGATAAGAAAATTCAGGCAAAATTTTATGCTGTGCAACTAATTAGACATACTGAACTGGCAAGTGACTTCTCTGGTTTGCAGTTATCCTAAATATAAAATAAGAGGTCAAACCAGGATATGGTAAGCTCCTTCATAGCTCCTTGAAATTTTAATATTTCCTGAACTGAACTAAAGTTCCTACACTGTGTAGAAGTTTCCCTGGCCCCAAAAAGAATTCCTAAAGGGTTTGAGTTCCGTTAAGTCATTTTCTAAAGAAAGTGTGCATTTCCCCTACACATAGAACTTGGTGATGGGCAGGTTGCCTGAAAAGATATTTCACTGCAATTAGTTTTCTTTACTCTCTGACAGAAGATTTTAGAGCCCAGAGGCAACTTCCACAAGGATAAAAATAGTCTGCACTGTCAGTAGAAGATATTCTTATGTAACACGCACTGATTTCTTTCCCGCATTTTGCAAGAACTTAGAGGAATGGTGGAGTTTGCTGACATCCCAAGCAGGTCATCACGCATTGATGCTTTTCTCCCTTGTCTGATACAAGCAGAACATTGCTGATTCCAACTATTTGCTGGGTATGCTGCTATAGAAAATGCTAGGTCAAGGGTAAGTTTATTTTTTTTTATTTATGGATATTATTAATTTTAAAAAATAGAAAAAATGTAAATCATTTTCTTGAAATAGTGGTTCTCAACCAGGAGTGATTTGCTCCCACCCCCATCCCACACCTACCCCACACTCTTACCAAGGAATGTTTGGCAATGTCTGGAGACATTTTTAATTTTCACAACCGGGCAAATTCTACATGCATCTAGGAGGTAGAAGTCAGGGAAGCTCCTGAATATTCTACAAATCCTAAGACAGCTCCTCCCAAGGATTTATCAGGCCCAAAATTTAGAGTTGAAAACCCTATATTATGGGCCACCCTGGTGGCGCAGTGGTTGAGAGCTGCACTGTGGATCTGTCGGCAGCACGCAATGTGAGTTCGACGCCCAGCCGGGGAGAATCCCACATGGTGCAGCAGACCTCTCCTGCCTCACCTGCTGCTCCCCTCAGCAGTGTATTTCTGATCTGCCTGTTCTGCTCCCCACTCTGTCCCTGGTGAATCCTCTCGCCGCTCCACGCCTCTGGCCTGTACCCAGCTTGTATATATAAATAAATAAATCTTTAAAAAAAAAAGAAAACCCTATATTATACATGTATATACATGCATATGCTTATAATGTATACACTTGTATAGATATATTCAAACACAGTAGCTGATTTTATTTTCTAATTGCTTTTTTCTTCCTTCATAAATAAATATGAATTGTATAGTTTCAATTATTGCTTACATATAATTCAGCATTCTCTTCTTTTTATTAATATCACATTGCAAACATTTTCACATTTATGTTTATGTCTTCCTATTTATGACTTCATCACTATATAAGAATTCTTTGGTTGATAAGCACAATATACAATATAATTTTCCTATTGCTGATCATTTATGCTATTTTTTAAAGATTTATTTATGTATGCACACAAGATCTGGGATGTAGGCCAGAGGTGGGGGGAAGGACGGTGAGAGGATTCACCAGAGACAGAATGGGGAGCAGAACAGGCGGATTGACTGAAGTACACTGCTGAGCAGAGCAGCGGGTGAGACAGAAGAGGTCTGCTGCTTCATGTGGGAAGTTCCCTGGCTGGGGGATTGAACTCGTGCTGCAGTGGCTGCTGATAGCTTCATAGGCTGAGACTTAACCCCTTATGCCACCAGGGAGGCCCAATAATTTATGCTATTTCCAACATGTCCCCTAATTGTAAATGACTTGTAAGAATATATTTTCAGGGATGTGAATTACTGTGTCAGCAATACAAGTAATTTTGAGGCTTCTGTTTTCCAGAAGTTTTTCTCAGTTATTATTGAGAGCTGGGATAATTTTTAAGTGACTTGACTATGCTCATTTACAAGTGAGCAATATATAAAGGTGTCAAATCAACACTGAGCACCTTAAACCTACACAATGTTTTAAGTCAATTATATTTCAATAAAGCTGGAAAAAATATAAATCATGAGGCAGCTTGTGTAAAAACAGTACATGACAATGCCATGACAAATTTAGGCACTTAGCTTTTGTGTTTCTCATTAAAAATACTGCTTGGAAAAAAAGTCAAAAAAGCCTGGATTATTTACTTTTTTAATAATCACTGGAAATACATTTATTCCCTAAATGAAAGAAGAGGATCCTTTTTATTTGGAAGATAAACATATTTATAAAGATTAGAAATGCAAACCCTTGGTTCCTACTCCATCATTTTCCAAACAGACATACACATTACAAGGTTCAATGAAAAGGCTGGGCTGAGTAGACTGATGCACAATTCATTTCAAATATCTCCATAGTTTTGTTCAAAGGCCCCAAGGAAAGGGGAAAAAAATAGAAACCAACCAGCTCCATCCTGCTGGAGACAACACTGGTCAACAGTGAGATCATAATTGACTTAAAAAGGCCCTAATCTGTAGTATCTTGGTGTGCTAAACATGAATATAACCCTGAAAAAATTTTATTAGCTCTCGTTTTCAAGGTATTCCATATAATTCATTTTCTATGTTTCACCATGTAAATTTATACAGTAGGACTGCAACAACACCCTAAATCAGCCTAGCATGATGTAATATTTCATCACATTGCATAATACCATCATGCACACATCATCCAGAGTGGACTGCATCATTTTCTGATGCAATGCAATACTACTGCCAGGCAGCTGCTGAAGTAAGCTGACGTCAGCAGTGCACTATAGAAAGCCTTGTCTGAAAGGTTGAGCATTGAAAATATTTCAGACTTTGTGGAGACAGTTTAAGCTACCATTCCATAGAACTGTTATTATTTTATCCATTTAGCACAATACAGAATGCTAATGCCTCGAAAGTGTGTTAATAGCATGGACAATTTCTGCTCTATTTGTGGGGGAGTGGCATTTGCCAACCAGAAGAAAAATATCACTTCTCAAGTGAAGAAGGCTTATCATCTTTACTTCGATGCAAGGTTGGTGACCAAGACAAGCCTTGGGTCCCGCATATATGCTGTGCTGCATGTACAACACAGCTTTCACAGTGGTTCAAAGGCAAAAGACCATTAATGCTGTTTGCAGTCCCCATGGTGTGGAGAGAGCTAAGTAACCACATAAAAGACTGTTACTTCTGCTTGGTTCCTCCTCTTTCAGGCGGAATAACAAAGCAAAAGAAGTAGAGAGTAGTCTACCCAAACACTCCATTTGCATTGAGATGACCAGTTCAACAACTTGCTGCAGGGTGATGCAAAACAAGCATGGAATGCTTTTTGCCTAGTGTCTACAAACTTTCTTAGGTAGGGCAGAAAACTACAAGGAACTAGTAGAAGACATGCTGATGCAGTATCAGAAACTTGGCTGCAATATGTCCCTAAAGATCCACTTCCTTCATTCTCATCTGGATTTCTTCCCTGAAATCTGGATTTCGAAACTGAAAACTGTGGTAGTGATGGCAAACATTTTCATCAAGATATCGCATCAATGGAACAAAGATACCAGGGAATATGGTCCACTACAATGCTGGCTGACTACTGCTGGACACTCCCCAGAGATGCCCCTGAGCAGCTGTATAAGAGACAAGTGAAGAAATCTAGGAAGTAGTCTATGACTTGATTTTTTACAGGTATTAACCGTAGGCCTATTACTATCGGCATGCATTTTATGATGTAAACATCCATTTATTGCAGATTACCAAAAAACTAGAGCCAAAATTAGAATTTGACTGTCATATTCATGTTGAGCACATACAAATTGATAGGAAATTACTAATTTTATTTCAGTAACATGACTTTTGTAAAAATTTGTTGACCGGTGATTGACATGCATTTCGTGATGTAAACATTAACTTATTGCAGATACAAAAAAAACTAGTGCCAAAATTAGAATTTGACTGTCATATTCGTGTTGAACACATACAAATTGATAGGCAATGACTAATTTTATTTCAGTGATATGACTTTTGTAAAAATTTGTTGACCAGTGTAATTAAAGGAGTGGTTTATGGTCAGAAATCACTTTTTCTCAAAATCATTCTTTTCTTTTTTTAAAAGACTTATTTATTTATTCATACAAAAGCTGGTGTATAGCCCAGAGGTGCAGGAGGTGAGAGGATTCACCAGAGACAGAGTGGGGAGCAGAATAGGCAGATCTACTGAAATACGCTGCTGAGGGGAGCAGTTGGCGAGACGGGGGATGTCTGCTGCGCCATGGCAGTCAGCTCCCTGTCTGGGGATCAAACTCATGCTGCAGTGGCTGCTGATCGTTTCATAGCACTGAGACTTAACCCCTTGAGCCACCAGCGATGACCACAAAATGGTTCTCTTTTCTTGGCACAAATAACTTTCTGATCTTCTAACATTATATTATCTTAACTTCACACGCTGTTCTGACTTCCACCATCTTAATTTGGAACATAGTGAATTGACCATTTCCTCTTGAAATATATAGTTTCATTTGGTTAACAAAAAAGGTTTAGTAGTAATCTGAGAAATGTTGCAGTATATAGTTAGTGAGGGTTGGGGTAGTATCAAAAGGTAGACAAGCAACTATCTAGAATGACCTTTGAGAATGGTCCAAAGGATGCAGAGTTCATATTGCTCCCTGAATGTAAAGTGGGAGTTGGTCCTATGTGCCATGTAAGAGGAATGGGCTCTCAAATGGCAAGGAAGTCACAGAAGATTGAATGGGCATATACACATCTAGTTCATCCTTCAACCTTCAGCATGAACCGCTCCCTCTATAGAGCCTCCCTGACCCACCCAGTAGAGAGCAATCTCTCCCTCCTCTTAACACACAAAGATTCCTAGGAATATCCCTTTTAGGGGGGATGCTTCATTTTCACTTTATTCCAAATGACTCTATCCTTGATGGCAAGAAGCATATCTTACTCATTTTTCTGTTCTACATGACAGCTGATACAATGTATCAAAGATAGTAGGTGCCCATTAAATACTTTTACTGAAATTCATTTGAAATCTATCAAATGAACAGATATTTACCAAAAAGTACAATTAAAGGAAGGCCAGGGATGCTGACCTTTCCATTATGCAGATTATGTTTGCAGATCTGATTTAGTTTGATGGTAACTGAGAGCAAAGCATTTGGATTTCTTTAGCTCTCAATGTCATGTTCAAATTTGAAAAATGTGTACACAGAGCTAAGAGGAAGAAAAAAATAGAGACAGTACAAGGAGTCAATGAAGAAGAGGGACATAAAAGGATATGAGTTGCATTAATTATCTATTGTTGCATAACATATTACCTTAGAACCTAGGGTACTACAATAATACATATCATCTCACAGTTTCATAGGTCAGAAATACAAGTAGGCATAAGGTTTTTCATTGGACTGCTATCAAAACAGCAGAGAAGGCTTCAGTTATATATAGACTCAACTGGAGAAGGATCTTCCTCCAGGTTCATTCACATGCTGCTGGAAGTTCAGAAGTTCCCAGCTATTGGCCGTAGACATCAATGACTTGCCTGCTACTTGGGCTTCTTCACAGGCAGAGGGATGGCTCCAAGAGAGACAGCAAGAAGAAGGGTGAGTAAGATGAGGATTCTTTTCAGACCCTCATCTTAGAAGTGACCCTGCATAATTCTTATCAAACTCCTTTTTCGAGAAGGGAATTATGAGGCCCAGTTTACACTTGAGGGGAGAGAATTATGTGGGAGAATGCATGCTACAGTTGGGAATCTTTGTGAGTTATGTGCCCATGACATGGATACACAAAGGAAACTGATAAAGCTGATGAGAAGGTTGGTTAGAAGAATTAGGAGAGAAGAAAGATGGAGTTGGTAGAGAGAAATAACTAAGAAGTTAACAAAGAAAAATTTAAAAGTGGGGAAGGGGCTATGAAAAATAAGTCTCCATAACAGTTAACAGTTTGAGCTAAGTTTTTCTTTTTCATCCTCAGTTGCCCTAATGAAGGAAGAAGTAAAGCTCTCTAGGTAAATTGTCTTCAGGGTAAACTTCCCAAGAGGGCACAGACCACCACAGAGGATATAAACAGCTGTTTATAGTCTCCGTCACGACCGACTGTCTCATTGGGCCTGGAACAACCTTTTAAAAAAGAAGTTTTGATCCTATAGCCTGGGGAAGAACGTGCTTCAAAATTCTTGACCTTTTCCAGTGTTCCTAGGGGCCAAAAGTGTTTAGAGAAGTGAAAAATTCAATTTCTCCGCTTGACTTGTCATTCAGACCTCAAAAAGAATAGACAGATAGCC
Source organism: Scalopus aquaticus (assembly GCA_004024925.1). Classification (NCBI taxonomy): domain Eukaryota; kingdom Metazoa; phylum Chordata; class Mammalia; order Eulipotyphla; family Talpidae; genus Scalopus; species Scalopus aquaticus. The sequence goes on from PVIJ01002322.1 coordinate 9,654, forward strand.
CATTGCAAATATCCCCACAGTTATGCTTCAAGTCCCTGGGGGAAGGGAAAAATTGGGAGATAGAAACTATCCTGCTGCCTCATGCTGGACAGAAATAGAGTAATCTCTGCAGAGGGATGGTTATTTCTCTGGCAATGGCCTTACTATTTTCAACAAATAATCTTCTTGTTATTCTAACATTGCATTATTTTAGGTTGCCTACATTTCTTATATTTAATGTTTTAAGAAATTTCATAGTTTTATCCCAAATTAAAAATAAACAGAGCAACCCCAAACTTCCACCTCGTGTCAGAATTCTTTTCCTGTCATTACATGACTAAATAGAAGGACAAAGCTAATTTCCTGTCTACTCACAGTTTTAAGTGGAACAGTAAGAATTTAATGGATGTCTGCATCATAAAGGCAGATGATGGACTCCATTTCAGAAAGTTTCCTGTGTTCTTGCTAGCCTTTACTTTTAAACCCAGTCATCAGTTAAAACCTTTCGCAAATGCTTCTCTTACTGTCTGAAATTTCTTCCCTACAGCTTTCTCTGGCTGATAGCTATTATTTTTTTCTTCATTTAAGGATTATCTTAGTATTCATTTCTTTCAAAAACCCTTTCTTATCCAAGTCACACCCTCTATCAGATGGAGTTTTCTGAACCTCCTATACTGGAATCCTGGGCACAGGCCAATCAGAACTTACCACAGTGCACAATAACAATATATTGAGAATAGAAGTTATGATCTTTATTTGTAAATCATCCCCACTTAGCTTATTGCCTTACTCATAATACACACTCATCATATATTGGTTGAATAAAGGAGTAAACAAAAAAATGATATAAAACTAGGTTTTAAAACTGATGTGCTAGAACATTCCAATTATTCCTAGAATTCCTTTGGCAATAACTTCCAAATTGACTATGGACAGGTATACTTAAAAACCTGGCCATTGGGGTATTTATTAGAAGCAAGGGACTACACGTAGTTTGCACTTAAGTGAAGAAATTACACAAGAGTATAAATACATACATCCCACTGGGTTGGGAATGAGTATCTGATCCCACCTGAGGTGATTACATTATGTCCCAAGGGAAATGCAAATGTGGTCTCTTGGAGATTCTAGGGAGGTTCGATTGCATATTTGAATTGAACAGTCCTAGGGAGCCCAAGCTGAGGCACCCATTGTCACACTGCATGCAAATGGAGTAGGGTGACACTCATTTTTGGAAAGACTAGGAGGCAGCGGCTTTGCTAACAACCAATTCTAATGATTGCAGGTTTGCGACACTCCATCTGTTTAGAATGTCAAAGTGCCAGGCAGTGGAGAGAGGAAAAGGCACCCTTTCATATCCATTCTCTGCAATCTAATAGACCCAAATCTCATTGATCTTGGGCCAAGACACAAGATTTATGCACATAAATCTGACCAGCATCTATGGGACTAAGTTTTGGTATATCTGAAAGGCAAGTGGACAGAGAACAGCATTGCAGGCAATGTACACACCTCATGAAAACAACCTGGGACTCAATATATCTTCCCTTGTCAATGTGGGGAAATTTAAGGCAATCACATGGCACTTAGAAAAACAAATCTGCATAGTAAGCAAAGAATATCCTCAATGTTCAAATGAAGGTAACATTTAGTTTGAGAAATGAGGAGGGGAAATTTTATTTGCTGTGTGCTGCCGCTGGTTGTGTTACTGGTGACAATGCATTTTTCTAACATATAATCTATCTACCTACCTACTTACCTACCTACCTACCTGTCAAGGGAGACTCTTTATTATTTAACTCTATGACTAGTGCTTTCAAAAGTGTAAGAAAACTTGTTTTGACTTCAAGGAGACTTTAGTATGCATGGGAAGGCTTGGCTTAACACAGCACTCTTGCACAGTAGGGAAAGACAAGTAGAGAAATGTGCAGCTAGGAGGCCACTGAGAAGCCATTTAGTCTTTCACTGACTTTTGTGAGGCAAAGAAGTGGATGTCCAGAGAGAGAAAGTGAGGGGAAGATACCCATAGAGACATTTGGCTCTCCTGATTTTCAGGTCAAAAAAGAAAACTAGTCCCCATTCTCTCCTTTACTAACCATTATAAAGGAAAGACTTAAGAACCCCAGTTTTGTAAGCAGATTGCTAGGCTTGAATGGTGACCCTGCCATGAGCAAACCTTCATTTGCAAACATGGACACATTATGAAATCTCTGTGCACTTCCATTTTTTTTGTTACTGCCTGTATGTTTGTTTTCATGATTAATGAAGAGCCATGTAGTATTTAGATTCCGTCACTTGCTCAATTAATATCAGCTACCAATCTTGCCATTATCATCATTATTGTTGTTATAGCTACTGGTGCTCATAACCATATATTAAATACTTTGATTACGATAGGAATGACTCAATGTACGACTCAGTGGTATCACCTATTCTGTCAAGTTCTCTGGGGTTTCTTTCTACACAGTACTTTGTAAAAGCCTCTGTTATAACATACATGGTGTTACATTCACAAGCCTACAGCCCAACCTGATCATGACCTCACTAGAGCAGGGCCTGTATTTTCTTCTTTCATTATTCCAGTAATTAAAGCAGTAGCCAAGGGTCTACCAAATGTTCTGAATCAGCTTCTTCTGCTTCTGAGTGGATGCTAACATTGGGATGGTGTTAGGAATTCCTAGTGGTGAGCTGGAATTTAAAGCAAAAATGAAAAAGGAGCACAGGATAGCTTCAATGTGGGCTCATTTGATAAAATCTAAACTGTGTATTTTGTATCACCATCATCACCACCACCACCATCATCATCATCATATTCATCATCATCAGTATTTTGCTGAAAGTTTAGTCTGTGGAAATATTAGACTCACAATACATTAATTCATCACAACGTGGGTGTTAGGAATCATATTTTACTATAAATGAGAAAACTGTATCACAGAGCTTCCCTTGGTTAGTAGTTATCTCAGTTAGGATTTAAACCTACAAATTGTTTATTTCAAAATTGAGTTTCTTAACTATCATGCCTTGTTACCTCTAATCTGTTTTTTATTCATTTCTTTATCCATCCATTCATTCATCCATCCATTCATTCAAAATCTCATGGTATTTCACATGTGGGAGGCTCTGTCCCAAGACAAGGTGGGCTAAAATTCCATCATGCACACGAGAGAGCAGTTTTCAGAGAGACAGTTTAAGATAGTCCCTGGCTAGCTTTGCCCAGGTACACATATTTCACCCACCATCCTTACCCCGGCCTCTATCCATCCATTCCCAGTGCTCTCATTTTCCCATTTATGAATGGGAAAAAAAAGCAACCCAATAGCCCCGTTAATTCTCTTAGTGACAGAGCCAAGTTTTCTTGGCTCTGAAGGACTTGCCCTCCCGACTCAATGCACCATGTACCAAAGGTAATTAGGGCAACTTATTTAAAACTTACGATCTAATTAGTGGCTTTTAATGATAGTTAATTACACAGAGAGCAACAAAGCAGTTACATTTCCAACCAAGCTTTTTCCCAGACTGAGATGGGAACAGGTATTTATTTGGAGTCATAAAGGAGAAGGGACACTACAGTTAACATCTAATTACACAGAATTGTCCCTGGTAATTATGAGCAATGTGATTTTATTTATCTGGCAATTATAGGGGCTTTGCAAAATCTTTGACCGGGGAGACTTGGAAGGGGACAGAGGAGGAATTACATGCTTTACAGTATCCAGGCATATTTAAAAATTACCCAGGTGACTGAAAGTTGGGATAGTAAGTAAGTAAGAAAAAGATGGAGACATGTTCCCATTTCTATTAGAGAGGTCATATAAGGAACATCAGAATAAGTAATATAAACATTATAGGATGGAATGAATTAGTGTAAACTAATTCAAATACCAACTTCACCATTTGCTAGATTGGCAGAAAACTCATTACTCAGAGCCCCAGTTTTATAAAAATAATATTTGCTCTGAATATTTCTTAGAGACATAAACTCACTTGTCCCTCAAAAGTTTGCCACATGAGTGAATTTCTAGTGGCAAATTTATAAAAGAATATGATTCTGTCTCCTCTTAAGTGTCCTCAAGTTTAGTAAGATAGACAAATAGGCAAATAAAATTAATGACACCTTTTTAAGCTCTGAAGTAACATTCTAAGAGCATGTGAAATTTATTCTATGTTATATAACTTCTAAATATAAGAAGTTACTTACCCGAATATACCATTAGAATAATTCCATTTAACAAACATTTCTGGAGAATGTAGTATGTGCTGGATCCTCCAGTAACCTGTCTGCCAGTGGAAGGCACTGCCTTTTTAGGAGTTATGTATGAGATAGGATTTCAGTCAAATTAAGGCATGTGCTTTTGGTGATTCCGGCATTCATGCACTCTATATCCTAGCCCTGTGAGAGTTTGTTTTTTTTTTTTTTCCCCAGGCAAGGTTTATTCATCTTAAGAGTGATTCAAAGCACTAGTTCTAGGTCCTACTTGTCCTTCATTTCTCTCTCCTCCCGTGCCTTCCTGTCTCTTCCATTTATCAATTTATTCAAACTATATTTATCAGGTGTCATTCAGGGATAGCCATTTTTTTCTAGACCATAGGGTCTCAGTCAAGTAAAAACAGACACAAAATCCATCTTCTTCCACAGTCTACAGTCTATTGGGAGAAGACAGATACTTCTATTTTAATGAGTAAACGATGTCTTGAAGAGCATATGACTTACAGATAAGGAAAGGAAGTAAAAAATACAAGCAAATAAAGGGGATCAGGAATGTTGGGAGATGAAAATTCTAAGTGGAATCTCTAGGAAAACCTCAGGGGAATAAATCAAGACTGCAGAAGTAAGTGATGTGAGGCTTGCAGGGAAGGAGAATTCTGAGAGGAGGTTAAGAGCAGGTGTCAGTCACAAGGAAGGTAGGGATGCTCGAGTAGCGTGGGCATGTAGACAAGGCCCGAGGAAGCACCAGCAGCCAGGTTATACATCACTCTGTCTTTGCTAACCTTCTCTTGGAGCAGAAAGGATGACCCCTGGGTAGCTCTGGGAAGGGCTGTCACGTGATCTGTGTTTATTTTAATAGGGCCCCTCTAGCTGCTGTGGAAAGAGGAGGGTGACCATATGCATACATCATCATGCAGAACAGACTTGATGATGCACAGCATCTACCTCAGACGTGTCAGTGGTGTAGACCAGGGGTCAACTGTAGAGTGATGACGGGTGGCTACAGTTTGACTGCATTTTGGAGATTTTGTTCTTAACCCGATATTAACTGCAGAGCATGACTTCCTTCATAATCACTCAGCTACACTAAATGTTACAAACTACAAAGGACTCAAGATGTGAAAACTAAAAGGAAAATTTCCATTTTGTGAGGTATACCTATACATGATGGTTTTTATTTTATTTTATTTTTTTTTTTTTAAAGATTTATTTTTTATTTATACATACAAGCTGGGGTACAGGCCAGAGGTGTGGGGCGGTGAGAGGGTTCACCAGAGACGGAGCGGGTAGCAGAACAGGCAGATCAGAAATACACTGCTGAGGGGAGTAGCGGGCGAGGCAGGAGAGGTCTGCCGCGCCATGTGGGATTCTCCCCGACCGGGCGTCGAACTCGCATTGCCGCTGCCGACAGCTCCACAGCGCAACGCTTAACCGCTGCGCCACCGGGGAGGCCCTACATGATGGTTTTTAATCTTCAGACAGGAATGCTCTGCTTGCGTTCATTGAACAGTTACGTAATTTAATAACCTACCACAGTTCATACATGAACCAGCATCCCATTGTACTGATAAAAACTTGTAATTGAGAACTACATGTAACTACTCACTACAGGTAAGTACTCAGGACCAGGTTCCGTTGGTTTGTCCTCATTAGTTAGCAAAGCAGCATATCATCAGATTTCATGATTTCATGCCATCCTAAATCATGCAGATCCCTACTTGATTTGAGCCCAGCAGCTGTTTCACTTTGTGTTTCTAGACTCTTCCACTTAGCCCTCCTGTTCATTGATAGTTCTTCTATCAGGGCCCCTCATATCAAAACCACATTTTATCTAATGAGAATGTCCACTCAGGCATTGTATGGGAGTGAATCAGAAAAACTCTGCAAATGCAATGCCAGCATCTTAGGGTTCAGAGGTACTATTATGGCAAGAGAGAATACAAATATCTGATAAGCTGAGTTCACACAGTATTTATGCCATTAATAAATATAAGCTAAGGTGTGATTAGAACTGTTTGGTTATTCCTGGTATGTATAAGCTTCAAAAACTCTCAGCATCATCTGTGTTAGACCTGGAACAATAATTCCAAAATTTAAGAATGCTAGGTGTCATGGGTAAATTATTTTGAGTGTGGTTGGCTCAGATACAAAATGAATATTAAACAGGAGGAGAACCTGAGACATCTAGAACATCTTTATTATTTCCAAACAAGGAAATTCATCCAGAAGCAGGGGTTATTTAAACCACAGTCACAAGTGAGCAAGTGGCAGAATACGCCTCTGACTGTTCTTTGGACCATTATCCATTCCCTGGCCCTTGTCACAATGGACTGATGACCTCTATCACAATCCAGTGGCCACACAGAGACCTACAGGGAAGGAATTCTTCTTCATCTTCTTTATAATATAGTCACATATTAGAAAAATGATCACACTTGTGCCCCAAATCCTAAGACATGAATACTGACACTCAAAGATTCACTTTCTCTTTATAAAGCATGGAGAATCAAGATAGTTAAAAATCATCAGCTTATTCCCCTAGGATATTTCTCTGTTGGAACAGGTCTTTTTCTAAGCAAGTAGTTTTAATTTTAGATTAGCTGTAAATAAAAGTTGACCTTATTTTTCTACCTAATAACTTCACTATTTAAAGAGAATTGACTGATTATTATGGATATTTCTCTTATTGGTGGTTCAGCTACTTGGAGTCAGGAAGAACACTCACACGTACACATACGCATTCTAGTTACACTGTCAAGTTTGAAACTCTCCATGTTAATATGGCCTCTTCTGGAAACACAGTTAGTTACCCTGAGTTGGTACAAACATTTAGAGAGCAAGAGAAACTTTCTAAAAATAGATGCATATATTAAAAGATGAAGCATATAGAGTATAAAGCACTTGTATCAATATAACCATGTTTTTCACATTGTATTTTTGATGTCCTTTATAATTTATGAGTTACATACGCTTACATTTTTTAATTAAGCAATATTGAATTTATTTACATAATTTTATGTATCTTATATAGATGGAGAGACCAATAATTAGAAGATAAATTGGCTTCTGATGGTAACAGACTGTTTTGAGCAAAACGAAGAACAGGGGTCACACCTTCTAATAACCTGTCTTTATTCTGATCACTGTCATCTATGCCAAGGGAGGACTGATGTGTAATGTGAAATGATGTTAGCATCTGGTTGCAGATGTGACTAATAAAAGCACAGTTTACAAAACTTTCTTAATATCCACTGGGGTGGACAAACATTACCAGGCATTTGAAGAACATTCAGTTTATACCTATGCATCATAATGTATTCCTCTCCACATTGTCAAAAACTTCAGCACTGCTCACTTATTTATGTCCATGGACTGTCTTGTGGTCTTGTGGCCTCCCACTTTCTTTAGCAGCATTCTCCTTGTCCCAGAATGTGGAAAATCCCCATTTTAAAATCAGCCAAGCTCACAGTGACTTTACTACACCGCTCATCACAGTTCTGTTTTCTTTGTTTATTGAACCATGGGAGGGAGTTATAAAGATAGCATGTCAGGACAGGATGGAACCATAAAATCCATCAGTCATACCCTACAAATGTTGATTCTGAGTCCTCATGGTTGAAAAGACTGTCTATGGTAAAACCTGAGCTAGACTGAGGGATTCCTGCTTACAGAGCTCCCCTCACACTCCAAACAATGAGAAAACTGAACAAAATACATAAGGTTTTTTATTTTTATATTGGACAAATAAGTAATACTGGTTATGACTTCTGAACAGAGAAACCAACAAAGTGTAAGCTATGATCATCCAGACATTCTGTCTGAAGCAACCGTTCATGCCGACAAGCAAGCACAATCCAATAGATTCGCTGTTTTGAAAAACAAAGATCAGAGTTCAGAGATGGCTAAAATAATGTTCAGGGAAGAATACGGAGAACAGAGAGCTAAACCAAGCAAGAACTCCAAAAGGCAACACAGAACTCTTGAATCCTGGCTGAATATTAATATGTGCACGTTAAGCCCATAAAGTCATATAACAAAGCACAACTGAAAAGAGAAACTGAGAGCAGAGTTACCTGGATGTCCCATGAGCCTGAGTACAGAGATGCTCATGAACAGAGGTCATTTGGGAAAGACCCTAAGCTCCAGCCACACCGTGCACGAAAGGACATTCTAAACACACACTGCAAAAGAAAACGAACCTTTTAAGTGGGCTTCAAAATGATCTACCAACTCACAAATAAATTAACTGCTGTACCAACTTTGTTCAATATTCCTTAAGGAAGGCAGCAGCAAAATTCAGTTCTGTAAAATTCACAGGGATTGGCAGGCAATCAAAACTTACCGGATCTGAAAATAAGCTAGAAAAAGTGACACATACCCAGAAGAAAATGGTCAACAACAACAAAAGACTCAGAATGGCAAGAGATGATGATTAGAAAACAAGAACTCTTAATTAGCCAGTGTAAATTTTATAAATGTGCTTAAGGAATTAAAAGAATATACAGACATCATAATGAAAGCATCATTATCTTAAATGAAATATTCATCAATTTGGCTTTAAAAATGAAGAAAAATCACTGATTTAAGGGATATAACCAAAAAAATTGTTCAAATCAAATGCTTACAGATCAAAGTGATTAAAAAAAAATAAAGCAACAGTAGCCCACAGTACAATAACAAGCATGGTAATGAAAATTCAATAAGGAGAAGGAAAGAGGAAGAAGAAACATGATTGAGGAGATAACTACTTAATTTTTCTTCAAAGTTGGTGAAAATAATAGAGATATACACAAATCTCAACAAATCCCCCAAAGAGGGAAAAAAACACAAAAGAATCAAATGCATGCATATCATAACCAAATTGTTGCAAACTAGTGATGAAGACAAAAATATTAAAGACTACAAAGGCAAAAATACATATAAGTTAGAAAAGAACAAGAATACTGTTGCCTGTAAAATTATGGAAACTGAGGACACCACAATGAAAACTTTAAGCCCCTGAAGTAAAACAAGTATTAACCTAGAATTCCACTTCTGGAAAATGAAGACTTCTTTCACTTTAGTAAACACTGAGAAAATTTCCTAGAATGAATATGCATCGAAAATTATTAAGTATACAGTAGTTTCAAGGGCAGAAAAGAATGGACATCAGTGGGAGAAATGGAAACATACAAAGGAATGAAGAACACAGAAATGACAAAAATAGGCTATGATAAATTTAATTTTTAAATAATTTTTTTAAAGTGACAGCAAGAGAAATAACATAAGATTTATAACATATATAGACTATGCATTCTCACCTCTTACAGTCAACATTTTGTGAGAGGACAACCAAAGAAGAGAATCATTTCAAAAACTACTAGAACTATTAAGGGATTTTAACAAAGAGAATACAAGAATCAACATATACAATCAGGAGTCTTTATATTATAAAAAATTTAATTTGAAAAAAATATCATCTTAGATTTTTAAAATTTTTATAATTTAATTAAATATGAACAAGAACGGGGCCTCCCTGGTGGCGCAGCGATTGAGCGCTGCGCTGTGGAGCTGTCGGCAGTGCTCGCGATGCGAGTTCGACGCCCAGCCGGGGAGATTCCCACATGGTGCAGCGGACCTCTCCTGCCTCGCCCGCTGCTCCCCTCAGCAGTGTATTTCTGATCTGCCTGTTCTGCTCCCCACTCTGTCTCCGGTGAAGTCTCTCGCCACCCCATGGCTCTGGCCTGTACCCCAGCTTGTATAAAAATAAATAAATAAATAAATAAATAAATAAATAAATAAGAACAAGACCCATATGATGAAAACTATAAAATATTTCTAAGTGAATTTAAAGACAATTACTTTTTGCAACTGAGTTTTTTTATTCAATCCTGATTAAGCTCTTAGCAAGCCATTTGGTAGGCATTGACAAATGGACTTAAACTTTTTATTGGAAATAAATAAAAAGAGAGCTAAAATAATTCTGAAAATTAAAAAAAATTATGACTTACTGCCTGATTTTAATAGTTAACCTTAAATTGCAATAAATAAAATTCTGTGACAGTCCCATATGGACAGATATAGAGACTAGAACAGAAGTGAATACACATACATGGGCAAGTGGTTTTCAAAAAAAATTACTCAAACATTTAAATAAAGAAAGTATATTATTTTCAACATATACTGTTCAATGACTGGATATTCATTGAAATAAAAATATGACCTTTACTTATATAATATATACTGAAAAACATTAATGGATTATAGACCTAAAAACAAAAGCTGAAATAAAAAACATCTAAAAGAAAACCTTTCTAAGATTATACTAGTAAAACTTCTTAGATAAGATAAAAATGCACAAAACATAAAATATCAATAAATCAGACCATGAAATTAAACTTTCTTCTTCAAAAGATATTATTAGTTTAGTATATATACTGCAAAAAACTAATATCAGAATATATATTAAACACTTATAACTTTATAATAAATAACAAATAATCCATTAAAAGCTGAAAAAGGGACTTGAACATAGACTTTACAAAATATGCAAGCTACCAATATGAATACAAAAAGATTTTTAACATTATTAGTCATCATACAAATATACATTGCAAACACAATGATATACCACCAGCCACTCACTGGATAGCTAAATTATAACATACTGACAGCATCAAATGTCCTTAAGAATGTGGAATAATGTTGGGATGCAAAATGGTACATTCATTTTGGAAAACAGTTTGACAGTTTCCTACAGTGTGAAATGTATACAGAGCACCTATCCACAATTTCATTTCTAGGTTTACCTGAGAAAATATTAAAATATATATATGTATAAAACTTTTATGAAAATATTCACAGCATATTTACTTTAATAGCCCCAAAGTGGAAAAAGCCCAAAGGTCCATCAACAGGTGAATGGACAACAAATTCTGGCATATACTTCTAATAAGGTCTCACTCAGCATGACACAGACACATTGTTGCGTGATCAGTACTGTTTACTGCCAAGTGGAAAAAGGCTGACCCTTAAGACTCTAGACTGAAGGACATACTATAGAAAAGGTAAAACTATTGTGACAGAAAGCAGATGCCAGGCACTGCTACCAGGGGAGGGGAATTTAGGAGGTGATGGAAATGTTTTACATCATGATTACCTGCAGGTGACACAATTGACTACACTTGCCCAATCTAAGAATTATAAAGTTAAAATAGGTATATTTTGCTGGATATAAAATATGCATCAGAAAAGATGAAAGCTACCTGGATTAGACTGTGCCAATAAGCCTTTCTTTACAATCTTATTTCCTGTTTCCCCTCTAGCCCTTTCTCTGTTCTTCTCCAGACTCTGTTGTGGACACCCCCCCCCACAATTTTTCAAATGTGCCAGGGGTCTTACTATTCCAAGATATTTCTATTTGCCACAGATATCACTGGCTGTCTTTTTAATTCCTTTGCAATTTTATTCAAATGTTTTCTTCTAAGTGAGTTCTTCTCTGAAAACCCTATTTAAAATGCTTATCCCTCCTTAACCAACCATATCTGAGGACCTTTTTCCAGTCAATATTTCTACATAGTCATTAGCATCTAACATGCTAAATAGTGTACTTATTTATCTACATTCTCAAATATCTATATATACATATGTAATATGTAATAAATTAACTGCTGCACCAACTTTGGTCAGAATTCTTTAAGAAAAGCAACAAAATTCAGTCCTGTAAAATGTAAAATTCACAAGGTTTGGCAGGCAATCAAAACTTACTGTATCTGAAAATAAGCACGAAAAAGTGACACATACCCAAAAGAAAATGGTCAACAAGAGCAAAAAACTCAAAATGGCAAGATATGATGAGATGGTTATACATACATGTGTGTGTGTGTGTGTATGCATACACACATATTTATTTATCTATATACTCCATGAGGGCAGAGATTTTTACCATTTTGTTCACTACCATAATCCCTAGAACAATGATAAGGACAAAGTAGGCGCTCAGTATTTTTTCCTCCACAATATTATTATTTAACCATTTTTGACTACACTGATTTTTTTAGTATAAGTTATTTCAATCTACCCAAAAAAAAAAAAAAGCTTTCACTGCTTTCACTGTAGAATATTTTTGTGACAGTATCTAAGAGGTAAGTGAAGATAAGAGTAAATGGTGGGTGTATGAAGTGGGGTTTGTGGTGGTGGTGGTGATGTCATTTCATGGTATTATGCCAAGCACCTGGAAATAATGCAGTATTTTTCCAATACCACAGAAATCCTTTATAATGAATTTCTTAAGGAAAATTTATATGCATGAAACATTTTAAGTATTAAGCAACAGCTGGAGCTCTGAATGCAAAAATTCTAACAAGCAGGACTTGAACATATGGAGCTCTATTTTCACCCAAAGCTCACTCTTCTTCCATTCTGTCCTCCAAAATCCAATCTCAGGTTTTTTTGCTTACTGATATGATTCCAGGTATTATAATACAAGGAGGAAGGAAATAGGAACAGAGATACAAAAAGAGAGAGACACACAGAGAGACAAGAGAAAGAATGAGCATTTGGGGATATTTTAATGACCATGAGTTTTCATCCCCACTAGCCAATGTAACCCAATCAGTGATTTGACATTTGATCAATTACATCGGCATTTCTTCTCCTTGGGAAGAGCAGAGATAAAGTGGAACAAACAAACAAATTAAAAAACTGAGTGCCTCCCTTCCCTGCACGACTCTAGCAATAGTGAAGGAGAAAATAATTTCTCCTTGTAAGTGATTTTCCAAGAAGTACCCACAGACCCTCAGTTACTTAAAAAGTTGTATCCTAAAATTGGTACTAGCCAATTAGCCAGCACTGTGGAGATGGATGAAATGACCTTAATGTCATCAAGATGGGTGGCCATCCTACATGATCGGATGTTTCTGTGGACTGATTTGCTGCCATTTTTATGGTTCAGTACCACAAAGCAATTAACAGTGAATGAGTGAGCTTTCTCAACCTTTACTAGAAATGGTGGCTGTTTATCATTGTGTCAGCCTCTTGGCAGATTCAAGAAATCTAAATTTAACAGGTGACTGCTTCCTCCATGGCTGATTGCAGTCAATGGATCTTCAGGATACCTACTCCCAGTCTAGTGATCTGGACCAATAGAACAAGCTGCTGAAAAGAAAGGGGATGAATGAGGCCCACTTTAGAATCTATCATGCACAAGGGCTTCTACACAACTCTTGTACTCCTGCATAATGACTTCTTCAATTGATTTCAGCAGATTTTGATGACTGGCTCCAATTTAAAATGTGGTGGCAGAAAAATAAGTGGATGGATAGAAACAGATGATACAGATAGATACAGATGCAAATATATTCAGCCAAGCCCTATCCTATTTTACACCATTAATGGTTGTCCTCTTTTTTAATTGCTTAAAGTAAAATTGGGCCAATAAAGTCATATTAATCAAAATTTAAAATTCTTTTCCATCTGAAGGTGACCATTTACAATGGGAGGTATAAAATTGTCCTAAAAATAGGTACTGTTTAGTGTCATAGCTGTGCTCCCAGGGTAGCAGATGATACCTGGCATGGTCATTTTTCTGTGTAGGGCAAATGGTAATTGGGCATAAGGGAGAGGGGTGTCTTTCTACAATGATGCGGAAGGGAATGATTTCCAGAAAATCTGAATTTCTCATATAGAGAGGAAAGAGAAGTCAGTGCACCCCTGCAGTAGGAGAACAGGGATAATACTGTGCTCATCATAAATTACACAAGAGGCATTGTTATCCCTATCTTGTAGACGAGGAAATTAAGACAGAAAGAAATTACATTACTTGCTTAAAAACATGCATATCAGAAGAGGTGAAGCTTGCTTTTAAACTCAGACATCTGGTTCCAAAGTCTGTAATCTTAAGTAACAATAGCTTTTCTCAATGTTAGTTCTCATGCAATCCTCTACTTCAGAAAACTGAGCATAAGTGGTTGTTTGTGATTTCTTAAGTAGTCTATGCAAATTCCAAATTTTCCCTAAGCATATAGTCAGGGATGTGGAAATTGAGGTAGACCCATGCAGTGAGATACTACTATTTGGTCATTAAAGGGAAGGAAGTGCTGATACATGCTAAAGCATGCACTAATATGCTAGGGTACCTGTCAACATGCTACAGCACATTTCAAATTGTGACAGTGTGCAGCAACTTGCTGCAGTATCCATAAACTTGCTACAATGCATGTCAACATGCTACAAGACATCAAAATGCTACAGCATGTGTCTACCTGTTACCTTAGGCCATGTGAAAGAAGCCAGACAAAAAAGTCACCTTTTGTATGATTCCATTTCTATGAAATACAAATATTTCATATTTGTATGAAATAGACAAAAAAAATAGAATAGTTAAATCCATAGAGAGTTAGCAGACACATGTTTGCTGGGTACTGAAGGGAGAAGGAATGGGTGTGTTTCTGCTATAAGTATGAGGCTTCTCTTAGGGCTGGGTGATGAGCATATTCTGGAATTCGATAGCAATGATGATGGTGCAATCTTTGAATATAGTAACAAATACTGAATTACACATTTTAAAAGAGCAGTATTTATGGCATGTGAACTATATCTCCATTTAAGAAAAAGGATATAGTCTAGACTGAGAATAAAAAGAAATACAAATAAGAATTACTGAATTAATAAACCACAAGCTATATAATGCTCTAAGTAGACCATCTCATCTAAGTCTCACGATAATCCTAAGAAGTCGGTAACATTATTATCACCTTAATGTCATTGTTATTTTTACTTTCTAGACAGACAAAATGAGACTCAGAGTTAAAGTGACTTGGCTAATGTAGCCTGGCAGGTAGTTGGGGCAGGGCATGAAGTCAATGTATCTGCCTCCAAAGTTAAGATGTTATTCTGATGCCACTCTCATACATGACCTTCATTCCCTACAAATATGCAGTAAGAAAAATAAAGGTTGCAATAGATGATTCTGATAGATATTTAATATCCTTGCTTTCATAGTTGCCTTATGATGAGCTACTGAATGTTTAATACCTGGCCTGGACTCCACAAGCAGAACTGGAAGTGACTATAGACACATTCACAAGCAGGAATGGAGGTTGGGGGGAGGCACATGCAAGAGCTAATATCTCCATTGTGGTACCCCACCCCCAAATGTCATAGTCTCCATTCTGTGTGTTTCTCAATATTCCAGGCTTTGTTAGGACACACTGAACTTCTGTGGCTGCAATTTCTCAGGAACCATGCAAACTCATGTCTCATAATAAATTTTCAAAATCAGTAAAATAATATAATAATAATAATTATCATTTTATTGTTTTTGAGAATTTATTATGTGCCAGTAATTAAGTTTTGACTATTCCATAAAAAATTCATAACAACCCCACAGAGTAATAGCCTTTATGAACCCATTTTTTTAGGTAATAATATTGATTATGAGGCTAATGATTATATTGAGCACTTACTATATTGTTATCAATGATATAGTTTATCATGCCTCACATACATTGTCTGAATAACTGAACAGACCAGTGGGGTTTACAAAAGTGATACTCAGTTAAAAATATGTCTAAGTTTACACAACTATAAAGGTGGAGCTGGGATTTTAAAGTTGTCTTGAGCTTTTACTAAGTAAACCAATCTATACAACAATAACCAACGCCCAGAGTAGAAGTGGAACAACATCCCAGAAACCTCTCATACACTCTCCTGCTCACTTCTTCTGCTCAAATGTAAGCACTATTCTGACCTCTCTTACCATCAATTCATGTTTCCTGTTTCTGAACTTTACATAAATGGTTACCACAAAATAAGTGGTAATTTGTACCTGGCTATTTCCCTCAGTGTTAACTTCTTGTACTTGAGATTATTTTATGTTGCCATATTTAGCTTGCTCATTGCTACATAATTCCCCATTGTATGAAAATCCAACTTTTTATCCATTCTACTGTAGATACTTTTGTTGGACTGAGGTTTGAAATACTTCTGCAATAAGTATGGCTTGATGTGCCTTTTGGGAGTACACAAATGTATGTATTATCTATCAAAGGAAATGCTGTGTCATTGGGTATGTTGTAGGAAGTACTGTTAAACTGTTTCTCAAAGTAGTTTGACAATGTATACCCTTATCTGCAATGATGGAACATTCCCTTTCTCTACATGTTTGTCAATATTGGTATTGTACATTCTTTGTATTTTAGCTATACTGGTGTGTGCATAGTGGCAGGACTTTGTGGTTTTAAAATGTATTTTCCTAATAACTAATGAGTTTGAACACATTATTTTTGAAATGTCTGTTTAAGTTCTTCCCCCCCCCATTCATCTAATGAGATCTCTGTATTTTTCTTCTTCATATACAGCTTTATTCATTTACTTGTATGTATAAGATTGTGCTTTTTTCATATGAGTTATATTTCAATTTAAAAATGCTTTAGTAAATGAGGGCCTCCCTGGTGACATAACAAGTTAAGTCTCAGCACTATGAATCTATCAGCAGCCACTGCAGCACAAGTTCAATCCCCAGCCAGGGAGCTTCCCACATGGCACAGCAGACCTCTTCTGCCTCGCCTTCTGCTCTCCTCAGCAGTGTATTTCAGTCAGTCTGCCTGTTCTGCTCCCCACTCTGTCTCTGATGAATCCTCTCACCGCCCACACCTCTGGCCTACACTCCAGCTTGGATGCATGAATAAATATGTTAAAAAAAATGCTTTCGTAAATGAAACAATCTGATTTCAGGGATAATATATTTAGCCACTAAGTTCACATTTGTAGAGAACTTTCCTTTTATTATTTATACTTTAACTCTGCTCTATTTAATGTCTCTCAAACAAAGACTATACTTTCAGTAATTATTTCTAAAATCTGTTAATGTCTCCCCAACACAGTTGGCAGGTAGGTTGCATCATTATTCCCTTTTTCAAGATTAAAACAAAAAAAAGAAAGCTTGGTAAGGGAAGATCTCATTAAAGTAGCAGCACTGGTCTTAGAAACTATTTTTCCAACTTCCTCATTGACATTTATTTTAAACTGTGGTAAGGAAACTAAACATGAGATCTACACTCTTACTGAAGTTCTAATTGTACAATACAGACCTACTAACTATAGGCACAACACTATACAAAAATCTCTAAAACTTCCTTGCATCGTAAAACAAAACTATACAGCAACTGAACAGTTCTCCATCTTCTCACTCCTTTAAGGCCCTGGCAACTACCAGTCACTCTGACAATTTTAAATATAAACATGTAAGTGAAATCACTTACATATTTGTGGAATCATGCCACATTCATCCATCAGTAACTAGCTGGTTTCACATAACATAATTCCCTCTAGGTTTATCTAAGTTGTTGCTTGTGAAGAATTTTCCTCTTTTTTCAGTGTGTGTGTTTAAATTTCACATTTTCTTTATCAACCTAACAGTCACTAGGTTGTTTATACATCTCAGTTATTGTGCATAAGGCTTACATGGACATAAGGGCAGACACTGCTTGAAGATTCTACCACCACTTCATTTGAATGTACATCCAGAAGTGGACTGCTGATTCCTATGCTAGCTATATTTTTAATTTACTGAAGAATATCCATAGGTTGAGGCTTTCCATTTCACATTCACACCAAAGTGCACAAGGGTTCTGACATTTCTGTATTTTCTCTAGCATTTATCTTGGTTTTTTTTGTTTGTTTTGTCTACAGTCACCCCAATAGGTGTGATGTGCTAGCTCACTGAAGTTTTGACATGCATTCCCTTGGCGATTAGTGATGTTCAGCATTTTTTATATACCTAGTGGCAATTCGTATTTTTTGGAAAAAATCATCTATTCAAGATATTTGCCCCCTTTCAAAATCAGGATTCTTTGTTTTGTGACTGAGTTGTAGTTCTCATATGTTTTGGACAGCAATTCCTTATTAGATAAGTGATTTGCAATTATTTTAAGCTGCATGAAAGAAAGTGTTACTGGGCCTCCCTGGTAGCACAGCGGCAATAGTGATGTGAGTTCTACGCCCGGCCCAGGAGATTCCTACATGATGCTGCAGACCTCTCCTGCCTTGCCCGCTGCTCCCCTCAGCAGTGTATTTCCGTCGATCTGGCTGTTCTGCTCCCCACTCTGTCTCTGGTGAACCCTCTCATCGCCCCACGCCTCTGGCCTGTACCCCAGCTTGTATGCATAAATCAATAAATCTTTAAAAAATATATATTTTCTCCCATTCCATAGGTTACTCTTTTATTTTTGTGCCTGCATTTCTCTTTATTGTGTGTTGTTTCCTTTTCTAGGCAGAAAGTTTTTACTTTGATATGGTCCCACTTTTCTCTTTCTTCTTTTACAGCTTGTGTTTTGGTGTCATACAAACTAGGGGATGTTAAGTGCTCCTGAAGTGAATTCCTGGGTATATGAAAGCCTGTACGGCGTTTTCCCCTTTTTAAATGTCATTTCACACTGCTTTCCCGAGGAGTATTTTCAACCTCTCTCCATTCTCCTCTGGCACTCTGTATAAATGTTTATTTATTTCACTCTTTAAGCTTAAATTACTGGTAATCTGTATGCTATAATACTCCATCCCTGCAGGTGGACCTGGAGGGCAGGATCATGGATTTTACTGATTTGATATCTCCGGGCTGCTGTTCAGCTGATCATATCTGACCTTGCAAAAGGCTGGAGTGTAGGATCCTACTCCATTGAGGTCATCAACCTCCAGGTCTGGATCTAATGACTCTGAATGATCTAGCACACTCAAGTCTTTTGATATTAGATAAAGGCAGAAAGGTAAAAACAAATGTCCTCCTAAGCTGGCATGTGAAGCTTGCAGACTGATAATATCTGTCCAGGAGTTATTAAGTGGACTCAGATACCTTGTCCAGTCTCTCTGTACTGCAGCTTCTTCATGTGCAAACAGATAAAATAATGCCAACTTGCTGATCCCTCAGAGTCCGTGGGAAGGTCAGGAGAGGCAGCATACATGGAACTGGCAAACTAGCTGGCAGTAAAAATTAAAATATCAGAAAGCATGATTTCCACAGGGAAATATTCACTGAAAAAAGCTGCAGGTATTACCCAACTAGGTGACAGGAACACCCAAGGACCAAAACTTTCCAAGTAAGAAGAAAAACAAATTCTTAATGAAATGTCGGATACCAAGACTGCCGGAGGAAGGTATTTGGGCCCTGTCTGTTTTTGCTCCAACCATAGTCTTTAGCATTCAACTGTCTTCTACATATTGAAAATCCAAGACAAGCATGAGGGAGAGGGTGAGTAGAAAGTGGTACTAGAAACAAATTAAAGAACAGCAGAATCTGGGGAATAGAGATACTGAAATTGGTAGGAAAAAATAAAACATGGAATTATTAAGATTAAAAGGTGCCTTAGTCTACAGTCATACTACCCTGAACACACCCTACCTCATCCGGTCTCAGAAGCTAATCAGGGTTGGGCCTGGCAAATACTAGGATGGAAAGATTAAAAATGCCTTAGAAAATGTCTAGTTGAGGTTCCCAATAGATGCTATTTGGTTTATTCAGCTTTTCTTTTTCCCCACAAAAGCATTCTCAAACAGCATTCATTTCCATTTTTTGTGTGTACAAAATTTTGTGTGTACAAATTGCATAATGAAAAATGCAATTTCACATTTTGGAATCCATCTACACCACCCTGTGTTTCCCTTGCTATTTACACAAGGTGTCACTTTGTTTGTGTATCCCAGGAGGGAGCCCCCAACACATCAAAGGGAGGTCTTTACCTTCCCAACAGGACCCAAAACCTTGACTTCCAGTCTCCAATCTTTTCCTTTAGACCCAGGATCAGAGTGAGCAGAGTCAATCAAAATGTGTGCCATCTGTAAAACAATCACCTGCTTTTGCTAATGTCTGAAAGCTGGGGACAGCTAAGGTTGCTACTTAGAAACAGAGGCTGACATTGACTGACCTCAGCAAACTAAGGGAGGGCACCCTTCAAGACAAAAGAATGCACAAGTCTCTCTCGATAGTTTATGCTCAGGTGCAGAAGGAACCAAAAGGAAATAAGGTCTTGGCAATTACCAACTCCCTGATCTGAACTGGCCTGACTCTTTGATCCCTGTGCCAAAATGAATGCCAACTGGACATGCCCCAATTCCTGTGGTTGATCAAATACAGAGAATTTTAAGGCCATGGTTTTGCTTTTTCTTTCCCCAGACTGCTGCGAAGTCAGCTGTGCTGCCTATATAAATATGACCTCAGTGCTTTATGTGCCAGATGTGAACAGATGTGCACTTAGCATGATTTCGTTGTGCCAACCACCAGCTAGTGAAGCCACTGATTAGAAGAGACGAGACAGAGAGAAAAGCAAATTTGATTGTGTAACTGGCTAACACAGCACAATAGCCTTGCAAAGTAAGCAAAAGTTGAGGATCCAGGTAAAACAGAACTAGGCTTGAATAAGCAAGGTCAAGGGAAAACAAACAAAGATAGAATAAAAAGGAGGCATGGAGAAGACTGGCAACCTTTATTTACTCAATCTTTTTGGTTTTAAGAAGATGCTGGCAAACCCAAGCTTTGCAAACTTAGTGTCATGCAAATGCACACACACACACATAGGTGCATTCATTTAAATGCAGAGGATTGCCGACAAGTGACAAAGACATCAGTAAGACTAGAGGGTGGACTTCTAGCCAGAGTTCAGGACATTAAAGGAGGTGACCTCTAACTTGGAGGACTTTGAGTGCCTATGGAAAAGTTACGGCTTCAGTTTCTGGCAGGCAAAAGAGACACGCAAAAGGAAGTCAGAAGGAGATCTCTAGTATGGATTAGAAAGGTGGAGAAAGTAGGTGGGGAGACCAGTTAAAAATCTCAGACAAGGGCCTCTCCACATCTGATGTAAGGCTCTGAACTGATGCATGGGAGGTGGGAACCGAGAGTGGTAGGAGCTAAATGGAAAACTCCACAGTGATTAGAGCAAGATGGATGTGAGTTGTGCTAGAAGGGGAGGATTCACAGAAGATGATAGGATTTGTAGCTTGGGTACCTGGGATGGAGGGAGGAGTGAAGCAATAATTACCTGCTTCGTGCTTGGTGCTGTGTTGTTTAACCTTCACAAGGACTCTACAAGCTTTGCTTCTTGTTTTGTTTTTTATTTATAACTGATGTGGCAGGCAGAGGGCCCAGGATTAAGGGATTCCTGACATAGGTGGACATTCAGTGCTATGAGGAGGGGCATTGTGGCAGAGGCACACAAGCTGGTGGCTCTGGCACCTGAGCTCACTGCTTTTGGACTGCTTGGCAAATCCCCACACCTGGAAGAACCAAAACTGAGATTCACTCTCCCCATAGCCCACACTTTCTTCCCACACCACTCTGACTCACCAGGGGAAAGGAATGGCATTACCCAGAACAACCCGGCAGAGAGGGGAGCACAATGATTGTAATTGGGGAGGAAATGGGGGCAAGATGTTCTATTTTGGAAAACCGACGTCCAAGTTCTTTAAAATAGGTGTTTTCATAATTAACTTTTTTTTTGAGTCTTTTCCTCTCATACTCTCAATGTTCATCAGGCCCTCCTCCCTCATCTTGTTTAAAGGCTCAGTGCAGAGTGGTTATTTTTGTGACTGGATAATTATCTATATTTTAAGCGTAGGATCCAGACTCTGAGTAAAGGTGTGATGTGCATCTAATGAATAAATATCTGCCTGGTTAGTGTGATCTGCCTGTGTTGGGGTGTCGTCCTTATTTTTTTCTAAGAAGCAGTGATAGGTTCATATATTAGTCAGGGTCAGGGTACAGGTCACGAGGTGAGGCAGTGACGGCAAATGCGGGCCGTGAAGGGGATGCAGTACGGGAGGGTTCACTACAGTCCCAGCGTGACCCACGGATTGAGGCCTTGCTCATTTTTCAGGTCAGAGAAAAAGGCACCCTGATCAGTGATAGCCAGACCACCCGGATCTGGAAAAATACTCAAACGCATGGCCCTATTCTAGACGTCTACTGAATCAGCATCTCTTGAGCGGGTCTCAAGAATTTGTTTTTAAAAGTTTTCTAGGTGATTCTCATCATGAATATAGATTTTAAACTCTATGTCCCCAAACAGCCCTCAACAATACATTAAAAAAATAAAAGACTGTGTTGCAATAAAACCTTACCAGTGGACTTTGAAATTGAAATTGATATTATTTTCACTTTTTACAAAATACTATTCTTTGTTTCATTCATTGATGACAGAAATTTTAAATGCAAAACCATTGCTAGATCTAACGGTGCACAAAATGGACAGACAGGATGTGGCCCGGGTATAGTTTAAAACAATCTTCCTTCCCTGAATCTAGACTGGGTGAGGGAAGATGAGGACCAAGACAGACAACGTGAAATGCCTCAGTTACTCTCAAAAGGCACCTAAGAATACCAATAAACTGCCAGATTCCTATTGCTAAAGGAAATGTGAATTTCATAACCATAGAGTTGTCTCTTTTGAGCATTGGGGTACTGTAAACATCATAACGATTCATATAGGCTTTGGTTACATGAAACCCAGGAACATGGGTCATTATTAAAAATGATGGAGGTGGTGACATTGGAACACTGAATGGGTACTGGATTTTATTAAAGAATTCAAGTTATTTTTACCAATTGTAAAAATAGACATTTGGATTTTAAAAGTAGGTTCTTTAATTTTTTAGAAAGACATAGAAATATTTATTGAGTAAATTATATAATGTCAAAGTTGCTTCAAAATAAGATGGAGAGAGGGAGTGGAAGTGAAAAAATGTTGAGCATGACTTGAGAATTGTGGAAAGTGCATAAATGGGCATGTGGGTTTCAATTATATTTTCTGTACTCTTTATATTTAAAATTGTTTATCACAAAATAATTTTATCCAAAAAAAATGTATGACTGAGGCAGATGCCGATGTGCTGATGTGGAACTGCATGTGTGGTATATTGTTCACTAAAACAAAAGCAGGCTCAGAATAATATGTAGGAGAAGATGGTTTATTTATGTCTCTGAAATGGTTCTGCACCATATAGTCTCCTGACATTTCAGTCTGTGTCTCACAAGCCTCCATCTGTCTTTCAAAAACAGCCTAGATATGGCCTCACCCATGCTGGGAAAACTCAAGATGGCTTTCCTTTGCTACCAGAGTGGAATTCAAATTCCACAGTATGGCATTCAAGTTCTTTCTCATTATGTCCATAATGATCTTTCCAGCACACTTCACCCCATTTCTCTTTTCCAACACATCCTATATTTTTACAAAGCACCAAGTGCACAGAATTACAGGTTATGATGTCACACCATAACCAAATTCTGGCCCTGATGTTGGCTATGTGACCTTGGATATATTCTTCTGTCTTTCTGAATATTACTAAATTTACTTATAAACTGAGACTATCATGAAGTATACTGATGTTTGTACACCTGAAACCTAATAAGGTTATAAAGCAGTGTTATTGCAATAAAATAAATAAGTAAATAAAAAGAGAATCATAATAATGCCTATCTCATATGTCAGTTGTGTAAAACTGCAATATAATAAATGAAAAGTGCTTGTGTTGAATCTGACACTGAGGATAATTCAATAAGCATTAGCTATCGTTGTTAGTAATTAAAATTATTTAGCCACTTATTTTTTCATTAATTCAACAAATATTTATTGGGTTTTCATTAAAAACCATGCACCATCCTTGGCTGATACAACAATATTCACATTCCAGAGACATTACACACTTTCACAGCTTTGTGCCTTTGCTTGAGCTGTATCAGTTTTATGGATTATCCTTCCCACTTCTCTCTGGTAGATTTGTATTTTTTTTCCCATCATGATAAAATGAAGGCTTTTCTCCAACACCACTGTTTTCCTCAGAATTACTCACAGCTCTGTCCCCAGGTCATTTAATACTCTGCTCCACCCAAGATGACAGCCGTGGCATGACAGCTGACTTCTTGACTTTTGCCAACACGTTGGTCATTTTGCCATAGATTGCGAGATCATTTAAGGAATGATCCTTCCCTATTTCTCTCCAGAGTCTAGAATCTGAACTGGCTAAAGGACCCTCAAGGAATCCCTTCCAAAGGGTATGATTTCCTTTAGGGATAGGAACAAGGTCTCAAATAAGTGACTATGACAAGCACCAAATACTAAAGCATAGGCATCTCAGACATTATAAAAAACAATTAGAATTTTTTTCAGATAAAATGAATCTCAATAAAGTGCAATGACAAAATGGTATGACTTTAAGCTCCATCATTTATTTCATAAATTTGGAATTTGTGTCTCTCTACCAGGACCTAGAGCAAGAACAGAGTTCTTCCCATGATATCATATTGTCTTTATGCTTATCAATAGACCTTTTCCATGGGGCATGTCTGGGTATGAAGGGGCCACCTGTTTGCCTGATCGGGGGCAATACTGTCACTGCACAGGGGAATTGGGTAAGGACGAATGGTAGCCAAGAAACTATACTTGCCAAAATTGCATTTTGTTTTGGGGTCAAGTATACAAATTACTTTCCGGCTGGTTTGAGGATTCCTGTGTTCCACTGCAAATTCTTTCTCACCAATAATGATTTACAGAAATTATCTTCACACCCCATTGTCTGCTTCCTTGTTTTTAGTGAGTAGATAAGACAGGTCAATGGTTCTTAACTTTGTTAGGTCACAAGATCAATTTGAGATCTAATGAAAGTCGTAGACATTGTCCCCAGAAGGGAAAATTGCATACACACAGACTCGCATACACACAGCAGACACCTTTGCAGCATTGATGAAATCACTACCTTCTAACCTAGAGGAACATATTTTCCAGATTCAGAACTTCTAGACACTCAGGGGTCACCAAGACACTTCTAATTGTATATCTACCCTGTCAGCTTTGTTTAAAACATTCCTTTCTCAGGATCTTTTGGCTCCAGGATGTGATCAAGAACTTTGACTGTAACCTGCCACTGCCTCCCTCAGCTTAGGTCTGCAAAAGAAAGTGGTTGGCAAGCAGATGCACATTCAAACATCATGATTGGGGCTGGTGGGGAGAGGAGAAAGAAATGGAGATTCCAGTCACAGCGCAATGTATGTCTCCTGCCTGACTTGCTGGGTTTCACTTATTGAATTAGGACAAATTGGAACTTTCATAAACTGTGATATAAATCATTATCTCGAGTTAGCAGATGCAGCCGCACCAGGGTAGAGCACTGTTAATAACTCTGCTGGATTAGGACTGATTGGAACAATTTGAAACTTGTTTCTCTCAGCTTGATCAGCCTCATTGTAACCACAGCAATTATCCCATTCCACTTTCAATGGCTCAGCACAGACATGTTGCCGCTTTATATCCATCCTTCTTAATGAAGCCAGCTCAGACTTTTGTTCGTTTGTCAGAGAGCTGTCCTTTGCCAACAATAAATAACTCCACCCCTTGGGGTATGAGGTGGAATCTTGCAAAGCTGAGATCTTCAATGGACTAGACAAACACAATTCATATGTAGGTAATTTTATAGATTTATTCATTCATTTCATTCTTTCATATCCAAGCAGTTACTATGTGCCCCAGAATGATGTCTTAGTCTGTGGGGCATGCAGAATTGGATTAAACTGTATTGTGTTGTACCTGCCTCACTATTTTTTTCATGGGGTGCACATATTTGAGGGGAGGGAACATCCTTTAATAATGATAATGGATAGAATGAACCAGCTCTTACAATGGTCCAGGAACCATATCAACTAATCTGTACCCAGGAAACTCACAGAAAGTGGTGTCACAGAGTGGCAAAGACATTGATAGGATCCTAGGAGCTCCACTGTTGTACTGAAACAAGCAGTAAAAACTTGATAGAGGCAGAAGCATGTGAGCTGAATCTTAGAGAGAAAGAGTGAATTTAAGGGGCCTCCCTGGTGGCATAGGGGTTAAGTCAGCACTATGACGCTATCGCCAGCCACTGCAGCTTGAGTTTGATCCCCAGCCAGGAAGCTGATCGACATGGTGCAGCAGACCTCTCCTGTCTCACCCGCTACTCCCCTCAACAGTGTATTCCAGAATATCTGCCTATTCTGCTCCCAACTCTGTGTCTTATGAATCCTCTCACCCCCTGTACCTCTGGCCTATACCCCAGTTCGTGTATGCATAAATAAATAAATCTTTTTTAAAAAAGAATAGAGTGAATTTAATAGGTCAGGGATGAGGAAGAAAGTATATTTCACAAAGGGTAAAAACATCTTTCATTACCTTGTTGGAAATACAGGTAAAATATTAAGTGGCACATCCAGTGTGGAGAATTGCCAAATCACAACCCTTTTTAGAACCTTGTAAGTTTGGATGAATTGGCAGTCAGGTTTAAAAAAAAAAAAAGGAAACATATTCAACATTTAGTTTACTGTGACCCTGAAACAACATGAGTTCAGAGGCCTCCATTTTTACTACTGTTTGATTCAAAACAACAAAGGTTTTGTTCAGTCCGTTAGTGAATACAAAGGTAAACATGACTCAATTACTATGGGTTTTCTGTTCATTTGAGGAGATGAAATAGATTTCAAGTTGGAAACTTATACCAAAATGCAAACAAGGACAGAACAGATGAATTTAGCAGAGCACTTTTCATTTCTGCTACTCACTGTCACAATTTACCCAGTGAATTTCTATGAAAGGGTTATTTCCATGAAGCCTGAGAAGCCACTCCAGTTATGTTCTATATCCCTTTCTAAATCAAGTTCTGCTGACTTTGATTTAATGTCATAGTACTCCTTAAAATCCTTTTTACAACCTGTAATAACTTCCATAGGAAGAACATTTTAAGAAATGCATGTATTTTATATACTTACCTTCAAAAGTAAGAAATAAATTTCCCTAAAAAATACTGAATATGTTTCTGCTCGCTTCCATTATTCTTTCATTCTCAATCCCAGCCTGAGATAAACACTACCCAGAGTTTGGTTTCTAGTGTTCTTTCCCTAGAAGGAATCATGAGATAAAATAGACACTTCCTTGTCCATTCATGTCAGTTTCTGAGCTGTTTGGCAAGTATCACTTCATTTTTTCTGAGGCATGGTATTCCATGTGAGAAAAGTTGGTGCTTCCTGTAATTTCCTGTGTATTTTCCTCTCTTTCTACAGCCAAAGCTTAAAGATGGACTTTGGGTGGGGTGTATTCAGCTGTGTTCTCAGTGCTCTGCACAGTGACTAAGTGCTGAATGAATGAACATCTTCATGAAAGAAACAAAAATGCATTCTGTGTGGGAATAGAGGGAGAGAAGGTGGCATTCAAACTTCAACTTTCACTTTTTTTTTTTTTTTGGTCTGTTGAGAGAAAGGTAAAGACAACTCATAAAGGCATAGAGCAGGCAGGCAGTGACACTGATAGAAAGATAAAGATCTGGATAGACTGTATGGGTCCCAGATGATAAAAGTTTGGGAAGGACATTCAAAAAAAGGCCTATGATTTTCCCACCAGTTTGCTTTAGCAGTGCCCGATGATTCTACTCCATACTTACTGGTTACTAGATAGTAACGAGGAATGTCTAAACATCACACTATAATGTTACCTTTAAATTAGAAGGATCCTTCAAAACCTATAGTTTAGGGCCCCCCTGGTGGCTCAGTGATTAAGCACTGCGCTGTGGAGCTGTCTGCAGCTGCGAAGCAAGTTGGACACTTGGCCAGGGAGATTCCCACATGGCACAGCAGACATCTCCTGCCTCGCCTGCTGCTCCCCTCAGTGGTGTGTTTCCTTGATCTGCCTGTTCTGCTCCCCACTCTGTCTTTGGTGAACCCTCTCACCGCCCCATGCCTCTGGCCTGTCCCCCAGCCTGTATGCAAAAATAAATAAATCTTAAAAAAACAAACAAACTATAGTTTAACTGAAACCCCAGCCTCTTCTGCTGTCTACTCCCTCCCATCCTTTCCCATATGGTTCGTCAGTCAGGAACTGGCCAATGGCAGAGAGCTTGATGCCTTCTAAGGCAACCCTTTCTAGCTCTCTGACTTTCAGAAATTTATTTTTGGTAAAAGATTAAGTAATAATAATAACAATAGCAGTGACGATCACTCTGAGGATATATGCCATCTGCCAGGAATTAAGTTCAGTGCTTTCTATGCATTTGTGTACTTACTGCATACAGTATCCCTATGAAGAAACACAGTAAGCTGCAATAAACGCTGAACGAAGGAACACCAGTATGATCCCTATTTCACAAAGAAGGAAAACCAACATGTGCACACAGTCACACAGTTAGTGAAAGGCTTAGGTAACCAAGTCTTGCCTTGACACAACAGTCAGCAGGCTTGACTATCATAATGTACAAGACTCCCAAAGAGAGAAGGCCAGTAACTATCTTCTGGTGATTGCACTTCCAGACATGAATATAACCCTAATTTTTCTTTCTTATGCCAAGGTCTAACATATTTGAAGATAATGAACTCTAAAGTTACACTGTGTTATCTTCTTACTTATCACAGTATTCTTTGTTCCTTCAAATATTTCTTTTTAGACATAGCTTTCTTTATCCACATTATCTTTGTATGAGGTTTAGAAATGAGCTGGGTCAGAGGGCATTCAGTCAGGGTTAATTAGGAACTGAAACACTTCAACGAGAGTTATCTATTTGCACCTTGATTCTGAGTAACATACTTTATCTACTGCTGTTGTAGGATTCCTGCAAAGACCCTGTCTGTTCAAAGTTACTGCCCTGAAGTAATTACTGCTTGGCTCTGCCCGCTTGAGGTAGGAAGTCTACCTTTTTGAAAGCCCTGCCATTAAAGTGGGTCACAGGAAATTGCCATAGGAGTCACTGAGTCCTGAGGGGCACAGAGAATGTGATTAGAGGTCATTATGTCCAAGGTCGTGGGCTAAGATCACATTCATGTGTTGGTTGCCATGGAAACGGAGTTGAAGTGACCTGCCTATTTGCCCCCACCTGGATCTCTCCCTGAGAAGCTGATTGAAGAGGAGGCTTTGAATGGTGCTCAAAAGAGTAAGGACCCATTAAATGACCTTTTATTTGGCATCTGGGGCCCCCAAGTGAAGGCTGCAATACAAGGATCGGAGGCAAAATGATTCAGGACAGTAGGAACCTCACAGCATTATGGGATAGAGTGCTGATTACCCAGTAAATTAAAGTAGACAGAAATTAAAAAATGTCAATGTCCTGTTTATTGAAATGGTGTTGATTCTTCACTGACTAGATTCTCTAGAAGAATTATATCCAAAAAGAACCATGTATATTAAGAACTATTGAAGAAGAGATTTAATATTTGGTTGGAGAATATGGAAAAACTGTACATTAATTTATTTGTTCTTTACTCCAACAAACTTTGAATTCCTTTTAGAAGAATCAAAAGAATATTGGCTTTGGAGTTACTGGAAATCAAAGTAAAACTCAGTTTCATTAATTACCAATTTTATGGTCAAGACTTTGCAATTCTAGAAAGTTCAAGTTTTTCATATGGAAAATGGGAATCATTATGTAAGCAATCACTAACATCACCAAAAACTAACATTTTAAAGTAAACTTTTATTGAGATCTTTTCATGTAAGTGGATAACTAAGTTAGCGCATATAATCCTGTCCAGTCCACTCAACTTACAAACTTTGAGATCTTGGGAAAGTTACCTAATCTTTCTGAATCAGTTATTTCATCTGTTAGATGCAGATAATCTACCTGAATAAAAAATCATCATGCATTTGACAGGGTAGAAACTTGACAAATGAGAACAATTTGTCTTATCTAAATTTTAGAGATGGGGAAACTGAGGCACAGACATATTGACTAACTCATTGTCATTAGTACGTTATTGGCAGAATATCAATCTGGATATAGGAGTAAACAATAGAAAGCATACAAAAATCAGATTATGTGTAGCATATTAGAAAGTGCAAATATCTTGGAAAGGAAGAAGAAAACAAAGTGATCATCATGACGGGAATCAGGAATGATGAATGGGTGGTGAGGGCAATTCATTCTAAATAGCGTGGCCAGAACAGGCCTCATTGAGAAGGTAATGTTTAAGGAAAATCTTGAAGGAAGTGAGAGTGTGGGTAATATGCACATAAAACAGTTCTGGATTGAGAGAAAAAGTCCCTGGCTTTAAAAGTGATGATGACGCCAGCTGCTGTGTGGTCGGAGCAGGGTGCACAGGGAAGATTGAGGGGCCGAAGGCTGCGAAGTGCGCCAATGATCAGAACATGCGTGGCTCATCAGTCCCTGTAAGGACACCAGCTTTAACTGGGTCATAGGGTGCACAATGGCAAAGTTTTAAATGCAAGAGTGTCACATACTTTCACTTATATTTAAAAAGGAAGTTTGTTTCAAGTGAAAAAACAGTATACATGGTGGAGAATTGTCGCTGCACTGGCGCGGGCAGGGTAAAGTACACTTCTGGAGAGGTTTGAATCTATAATTCCTGGAACAGATACGAAAATGCAAACCTACTACAGCTCAATAAACATGATTTGAAAAAAATACAGATATTCTGAAGCATGTGTAAGCCGAAGGAATAAAGAACCCCCTGTTTTATTCTTTCAATATATTTATGTATTATTTCTTATGACAGGTGAATCTACAATGTTACCAACATTCAGAGTTAAAAACAATAGGAATAATAGAAGAACAAACTGTGGACACCCCAGGAATCCCTTCTAGGTCAGAACACCACAATTAACAGAAACTGCTGAAGTAGAATCACAATTTACCTGGAAATGCACGAGAGACAAAAGAATGGCCAAGGGCTGGGACTGTGCTCTCTGTACTGTTGCCTCTGCTCCACCTACGTGCAGTGCCCATGAAGCATGGCTAGTGTGGCTGAAATGTGTCAACTACACACCAGACTCCAAAGACTTACTGGAAGAAACAGAATGTAAAAAAAATCTTTGCAATTTTGTATTGATTATATATTGACATGAGAGTATCTTGAACAGATGGGGTTAAATAAATATGTATTATTTCATTAAAAAATCTGGAAGATGAAATTCAGTAATCAAAATGACAAATGATGACAAAGTAATTGGAAATGAGGAAGCCATAGGAACAGGATCAGGGGTGAGCTGAAAAATCCTATTCAATATACAATTAAAATGAAACAACAGTGAAAACTGTGGTTTCAGACTAGAATATGTAAATGCTGTAAACCTTACTAATAATAGCATATGAGGGAGGGAGAGGACTGAGGACTGGCAGAAAGAGAGAGAATATGAGGGTGCTGGATTTCTGTTGGCAGAGAGTTTATGGTCCAAAACAGAAATGGCTCTTTTTCTCACAAGATTTTAACTTTGTGTAATTTCCTGTTACGTATTTTCCTTAACACTAGAGATCTTAGATGCTCATATCTCCTGTGATTACAATGTAAGTATTTGACATTCATTTTTTCATGTTTCTTCAAAATGTTTTTCTAAATATTAAATTCAAGTGAAACTAAATTTGCCATTTAATTTTAAAATAACCATTATATTAGTATCGTTTTTATCTATTTTATCCCTACTGATTAATCTCTCTCCCTCTCTTCCTTCTTCCTTTTCTCCCCATCCTTTAGAATGAACACACACACACACACACACACACACACACACACACACACACACTTCCTTAGAGAGATATATGGAGTGATAGCCACTGATATTAATGACAGTTGTTTGTGGGTGGTAGGATTTTAGGTAATTTCTCACTTCCTACCCTACACATTTCTGCTTGCTTGCTTTTTTTGGTAATGATTATTTGATCACCAAGGAAATAATTTTCCTAAGAACATAAATCAATTTTCTTAAAAGATCAGTCTCGCTGCTATATTGACAATAAACTCTAAGTGGGCAAGGGCTGATGCAGAGAAAGCAGCTGGGAAGCTACTGAGAGGAAACAAAAAGCAAGGCACGCAGACATGCATGTTTGATTGGTATCCTTAGTGGGATGAGAGCATGTTCCACTAAATTCGAATAATTCTGCAATAATAAGACTTGAGTAACTTTTAAATGTAGAATTAAAAAAAAAAATATCTGGATTAGAAAATAAATTTGAGGATATATCTAAAAATCTTAACCAAAAAAGACAAAGATACAGAAACTAGGACAAGAAGGTGAGTAATATTAGAGGATCCAAAATGTGAATAGTAAGAAAAGAAAGATATAGATATAGTCAAATGAGTAAATATAAAGTCAAATGAGGAAATTGTATCTGTCTGTCTCTGTCCATCCATCCATCCATCCACCCATCATCTTTTCATCCAAGATGAAGGGCATTAGCTCTGAGATTGAAGAATTCCAGTAAATTGACATCCCAAAGAAAGAAAATACCCAGTGCTAAGGCACCTCTAAGTAAATTTCAGGGTGCAGGGTAAAATAAGATCCCCTGGCATCATCCACAAAATCAAGTAGTCTTCCTCCATCCAACCTAATCTCAGAACAGCATACAATGATCAAATATCTAGACAGCATTGGCAGCACATAAATTGGAAGACTGTAGAAGAATGCCATCAAAATTTGAGGGGAAATTATTTCTGGCTACCAGAAAAAAAATAATTAAATACAGAAAATCCATCATGAAGCAGGGCAGAATAAAAACATTTTGATAGGCAAGATTTCAAAAGCATACCACCCGTGCAAGAAAACATTGGAAAATATGTTTCAATAACAAAAGCGTAGAAACCAAGGAAGATGCAGAATCTCAAATAGAAAATTCAATTCAGAAAAGAGAATAAGGTGATTTCAAATTCTGATGAGAGACATTCCCAGACTGTTCTATGGTTTCCTGGTAGATAATTACTAATGCCAGAATTGGGCATGATGACAAAAGAATTCAGAGGGAGAAGTTTTTGAGAACATACATCTATCCTGTGTTTGACCACAATAAGGGAAGTTCTATGATTAGTTTTTTTTTGGGGGGGGGTAAACTTCAGACTGAAATAATGTATAAAAACTAAATAAATGAAAAAATATATATAAATTCAATAGGGAAGAGGGGAAAATAAAAAAGAGGGGGATTCTCAACAAACTGTGATTTAGCTGTGAACAATATACAGTCAAATAATATAAAATGTCTCCAAATTGTAAGGCAGCTACATGCAGTAAAGAATATAGAAAAAAGTGACTGTTTAGGAGAGTATGGATGCAGGTTTTAACGTAACATAAATCTTCAACTTTCTTAATAAAAAGCCAGTAGTCTTTACCAAAAATGTAAAATAAACAATTGCCCCGACAATATATCGTTTTTGAAATATAAATGTCAAAATAAAGTTGGAATACATGCATATGTATGCATTCATTTAATGTGTGTGTTTGTGTGTGTGTGTGTGTGTGTGTTAAGAAAGTGGTATACTTTCAGTTTTGCGGAGTAAACATGGGAGTGACACACAGACGGATACTGATTTCTTAAAATGAAGATGGAATCAGAAACCACCCTCCTGTCGCTAGACTATGGGATGATCAAAGAAGGAAACAGATCAGGTAGTATGGAGTGAGTTAAGAGTAGGTCAGCACTGGGCTGCAGATGAGATGGGGAAGAGATGAAAGAATCTCTTTGCTGCTGAAGGGGAACAAAACTTGCCTCCCCAAAATATCTCTTTGGCATAAAGACAAGTGGTTTCCCAAATACTTGATCTTATCTTTCTGTGAATTGTCTTCACTCTCTTTGAAGTCAAAGACCAGGAAGGTCTTACTCACCCATCACGCCTCCCTTGCCGCCCCCTCTCCTTGGTTCAGGATAGCATCTATACCTCATTTTGCCTTACTGTTTTGGGATCTTTTGTAGATTTAAATCTTATGTAGATTCCCTATCAGAACATACAAATTAACTTCTTTTTTCCTGTTACTCTGTCTCCCATCAGTTTATTTTCTAAACAAAAGAAATTAGAATGGTAGAAAAATTTTCCTCTCCCCTAATTATTTCTCTTCATTGTTCATTTCTATAGGCATCTTCACTTATTGTATGCTACCATTTATAAGGCCCAGATTTATCATCGGAGCAGATGTACCTTTTCTGCAATGCTAGTCTCAAAGGCTGAATGGCCTATGTAGCATTTTTTGATTCTGTAAGCCACAAAACTTTTTTTTTTTTTCTCTGAACATCTATAACTCACTTCCAGGGACATTCCTGCTTTCATTATGTGGGTGTTGCCTGCCCAGGTAGAGTCTGTTCTTATCAATTCTATACCCTTACCTGGCTTTCTTTTTCTTTATAACTGTTATTACCTCCAAAATATATCCACAGCCAAAAGAGTGGTTTTCATTTCAAAGTACCTTCAGACTAAATGGAACATTTAAATGCATATAATATTTTTAGAAAACTATAAACTAAAAAAATAAAAATAGGGTATTCAGGCAGAGGAGAGTAGGATGAGAATAGTGTTACTAATGCTTCCATTTTTCAATCTAATTATGTAGTTCTTACATATTTTAAATGGGCATATTTTATTGTACTTTGAAATGGGAAAAGGTGATTATGTCATGGAAAAGAGAAAATGTGCCATTAATGAAAATAAAGTACACTTGAAAAAATGAGGAATATCACACTTAATCAAGAGGAGAAAAAGTTTTGAAGAAGTTAAAGCTTCTCAGGTGGTCCCTGACAAGAGAGAGAGCACAGTGGGGAGAAGTCAAGGGGGAAACGTAGGAAACAGAACTACAGAGACAGGAAAAACAGACATGGAAGAGCATTTAGAGGGAGTTTGTGATGAGTGGGGAGGTGATGGCCATAAGAACCAAGTGGTCTTCAAGGGACTATGGTGACGGTTCACGGGTGAATGGGTAACCTACGGGGAATACACCATAATGTAAATGATAGAAATAAAAAAAATTAAAAATTAAAGAGGAACTCTGGAAATAGTGACACATCAGGAATGTGATCAAATTTAGAGAAAGTAGTTGTATGATGCTGTAGCAGAAAAAAAAAAGTGGTCTTATGGTTAATAGAAGAACTTCCATGGCCGATGTGACAGTGTGATATGAATCAACTACCCCATGCTTCGTGCAAGGACTTATGAAGTCCCCTCTTTGGTAGAGACAGATTTCCCGCTTTTGTTTAAGTGACTGTTTACAATGGAATCATGACAACATCCATTTTATCTCAGTTATCCACCCCATCTCTATCCTCCAAAACGACATATACACAAAAATAGCTTGCTTGGCTTTTTTGTCATTAATGTTGTGAAAATAAGGAAACAAGAACCACTTACTAGGTGGATAAAAGCCCATTTTCTGGAAAATTAAACATTTTATGAAACCATTATGGGAGGAAGTGTGGAAGCACATAGTTCTCTTCTTCGTCTGAAATGACTGTTTGTGGAAGTAATGGTGACCCAGCTGTTTAGTCTGTCACCTTGTGGATTGCTGGGGGAAACAAACAATGACCTCCCCATCATAATGTTCTGATTTCAAAGCTCCTTCTCTTGCTTACACATCCCTTAGACAAATAGAGCAGTGCTTATGCCTCTCAGAATTACTGATGATTCTCTTAGGCACAGAGAGGTTGAGTGGACTGCCAAAGGCCACACTGGTTTGGGGGCACCTGAATCTACTTGAGGCTTGAAGAGAAGTCACTGAGGTCGATTCTGCCTTTTACCACGTAGTGGTGTGAACTGCACAAGTAACTTAAATTTCCTGAGTCTTGTTTTTTCTCATCTGCCAGCTTGAGGTGAATACACCTACCTGGAAATATCATTGTGAAGAGTGAGTGACCTGGACATCCCCACTACACACTACGGATTGGGCTGTCCTTTAAACACTTGATGAGCATTGTCCGGGGCGACCCTCAGAGCCAGGCTGTGGAACGATCACTTGGTGGTTTCAGCTCTAGCTTCTGTGTCATGATTATGGTCCAGAGGAGTTGGCACTTCACCATCCTCCCATGAGGCTGCCCAGGCTTGCAGGAGGGCCCGAGGGTAACGTGAAAATAATTTTCCTACCCCCCTCCATGCTGTTTACTTCTGTGCTGGAAATCCCTCATTTTGAATTCTTAGAGAAGGTATTATCATGAGCAGAGAGCTTTCAAACTGATGTTTGTGAGAGGGACAGGTACCACTCTCCACACTTCCTGAGCATTTTCCTCTATCTTATGTGACCAATTTTTTCATCTACCCATATATAAAATACATGCTAGATGTAATGCATCCTATATATAGAAAGCACATACATTTTCTAATGTATTCCAGGTTTCTAATTCATACATAAATTGTGATCTTAAATTTTATTTTCAAATTATTATTTTATGATTTGTTTCCAGTATGAACATCATTTTATTTCCAGAAAATATTTTGTACTGTTCTTCAGTTTCTTTATCTGTCATCATTGTTGCTGAAACTGTTTTTATTTGGTTTTCAAATTAATTTTTTAGGTTTGCAAATTCCAGCAGCTCTATTTTTCTGATGTCTGTTTTATTTGAGCTCCTTTGTCTGTCTTTGGACTCCTGGAGATATATGGCTGTTTTGCTCTGTTGGTCCAGTGTCTCTGGTCTGTCCCCTAGATTACTCTGAATGAAGGCAATCTCAAGAGTTAAGGCTGAATGTTGTCAATTTCTGAGGTCCAGTGAGTCTGCAGAAAAATAACTATAGGTGGAGCCCTCTTCCAGTCTCAGGGGTGAGGTGAACTCAGGCCTATTTCTCTTTCTGGAGTTAGAAAGATTAAGCACGCTCTTGGGCTGGCCTTTCTCATAGAGGGTCAAGATCTCTGAGGTTCAGCTTTCCTGGGGATCTAAAGCATTCGCACTGTTGAGACAGATCTTTCCAGAACTGGTCCCCAAACTCTTCTATGGCCTCTGCACTAGCTCTCTACCCTGAAACTTACTCCAGCCCGAAGTTTACTTCTACTCATCTTCCCAATGCCCCTGACAGATGATGGCACAGGGTGGACACAGATTAGAGATTAGAGCACAAGGGAATTGGGAGAGCAGGTTGGTTTCAATATAATTACATATAAATTTATAAAATATATTTATATTAATATTATATATAAATGTATAAAATATACTTACATTAATATATATGTAAATTATATATCACATGTATGAGTACATTATAAGTAAATATATTTAATTTTGTAATCGCTCATCTAAACTTGCAGATCATCGACAAATATCAGCAACACCTCAAAATATAACCTCAAGGGTCACCCAAATGTTCAGAAATCCTTCAAGGTCTTTCCTTTGCCATGTCCCTCTGTCTTCTATTTAAGGTTTCATAGCGCAGGACAAACCTACTACTCTAACCTCTTCAGTTTCTTCTTGTCTGTGCAACCCTCTGCTCCCAATCAACAGGCTCACTCTCTATTCTACAAAACCTCATCTCTTTGTCTTTGTCCATGCTGTTCCTGCACGCTGTCATTCATCTATCAATGCCTGTCAAATATTCAGTCACCTGGAACTACCCTTCCTCCTCTCCAGGATTCCAGGTACATACCTTTCCTTCAAACTTGAATGAGGAATAAGTTCTGGCTCTTTAAAAATCTCTTTACACCATACTGTCTGTGTTTTGTATTTGTATGTGTGTGTCGTGTGTATAAATGTACGTGTGTGCTATGTGTTAGCCTAATTGCCTCCACTGGAATGTGAATCCCTTGAGAGTAGGGACAGTGTTTTATCCTGTTTCTATCCTCAGAGCCTAACGTAGTTAGACACATTGCTATAACTCAAATATTCATTTGATTGGAATTTAATTGGACTCAATGAACATACCACTTAAGTGATGACTCGCCGACCCCAGGACAGGCAGTGTTAGTGGGAGGCTGGTGCATTTAGGTGAAGGTGACTTTGAACACAAATCTCACTACATCAATATTTCCAATCCTTTCTTGCTCTACACCCCCCCCCCCCTCACTCCCTGTCCTCAGTCCCAAGAGTTTCCATTCCCTGCTGCCAAAACACCAAGGGAAGGCAGGGACAGATTCGAAAATGTTGTGAAATGTAGCCACACGGTGTTTTAACAAACAACATAACAAAGGCATCTGTCACAACGCATCACCTTCTGTTCCTGGGAGACTTCCGCCAGCACGGTGCATGCTCACCGCCTTTCCCCTTCCTCTCTGCTTATTCCCTCTAATTACATGTGGCGTTCTCTCTGCATCACACAATGAAAGGGGTTCTCATTTTGGCAGGAAAATGGAGACGAGTGGCTAGGGAATAAATCCTGCCACAAGCAATGTTTTCTTCTCAGACGGATTATTTGGGCCAGGTCACCTATGTGGATTGATTTACAAGGATTGAAAGGCCACTTTATGCCATAATAATCGTCTTCAATGACAGAAAACAACAACAAAAAATACACATCTCTATTTTCTTACGTGTGTTATTAGAGCTCCCAGTCTTCAGAACCACATTCCATGTTGCCACCCGTCTGATTCACACCTACTTTCCCATCCAAACCTCTTTTTTGCATTTTCTCAAAAATAGAGCTGCCTTCTAACTTGTGGAGTTTATATCCTCAGTTTATGCTGATTTGTCCCCTGACACACACACTCAGGGGACAAGTTTAATAATAACATCAGTGATAACAGCCGCGAGTGTCCTGTGCTCATTGTGTGCCAGGAACCATGCCAAGTGATTTGAAGCATTATCTCATGTAATGCTTACAGTGATCCCATGAAAGACACAGTATTATTTTCTCCATCTATTAGAAGAGGCAAGTGGGTTTCAAAGGAGGGATGGAAGAAAGTAAGATCAAAATAATACCGAACTTTACACCTAGTAAGCGAGTTGCAGAAGTACAATTATAAGATGATCATCTTTGTGGGTTATAAATACGTAAGCATAACCACTCAGCTACTCTCTATCTACCACTGTGAATGCCTCTCTCCGGCCTGGTGAAAGCCCTCATGAGATGCCACCTTCCCCACAATGCCTGCTCAGAAGCCCAAAGATGGATTCACTCCTTTCCGATCTACATCCCTCGTGACTTCGCCAGATTTCCTCACCTAGTCCATGCAGCTGAGCACCCTCTGCCCAGGGAAGAAAGGTAACCTTCCTGGGACCACCTCTGCTCTCTTCACAGGAGTGACATTTCAGCAAGCAACTCATTCATTGTTCCTCTCTTTCTAGAAATGTATGTTTCAATTAAGATCTGCATTGTATTCACCTAAGAGGCAGGTTAGATGAATCAACTTTCAAATTCAAATTACCTTTTAGCCAATTTTGAAAGCTAACTGGTATATAGATTCCATCTTTCC
This sequence comes from Scalopus aquaticus, assembly GCA_004024925.1. NCBI lineage: Eukaryota > Metazoa > Chordata > Mammalia > Eulipotyphla > Talpidae > Scalopus > Scalopus aquaticus. The sequence goes on from PVIJ01002322.1 coordinate 48,903, forward strand.
TTATACCATGACATATGCTTTATTTTTCCTCCCCTTACACAGAGTGACAATCATTTGCATTACAGCTGGTGTTCTTGGAAGAATGCAGTCTTAATGATACTGATGGCATTTGGGCCTTTTTAGAATATTGCTTTAAATTTCCTCTTTTTCATTCAGTCAATTTATTAATTCATCAAATATTAACTGGGCACCTATTATGACCCAGGCACTGCCCTAGGTATTGGAGACTCAGCAGTAAACACTCTTGACACAGCCCTGTTCCAAAGAATATACAGTCACATCACATCTGCAGCTCAGTTGGCAGAAAGAAAATGCAACAGATTATAGAAGGTCAGGCATCATTAAGAATAATGTTTTTCATTTGGTTTATTCTTTTCTAACACTTGCTTTATGAAGATTAAATTGTTTTATCTTTATCACATCAATCTCATCATTGTCTCCATTTCATAGATGACATCTCAAGATAAACCCTGTTGTTATCTGCATTTCACAGGTGAGACAAATGAGGGAGGTTCTGGGAGGTTAGAAACTTGGCCAAGTTCAGAGCTGGAAAATGGTGGAGCTGGGATCTGAACTCACATCGGGCTGACCACGTTCCATGCTACCCATAGCCACATTAAGGCCAGTGCAGCAAAGACTGCCCAAAAGAGCTGGTACTTTATGCTGTGGTAACAAATCAATCACCCCTATAGTGCCAGCCTCCCCCTCTAGAGAAGTCTACTCAGCCTGCCCCCTTCTTGATACTAAATAGATATAAATTAGGAACAGTTATCTCAACCAAGAGAAATGTTGCCCATGGGGAACGTTTGGTAATGTTGGGAGACATTTTCTTTATTGCTACGACAGGAGGTGGTAGTGGATAATACTGCACCTTCACTTAAAGAGAAAAGGTAAGGGATGCTGCCAAACATAGGATAGGATGTTGCAAACATTGTACGATGCTACAATGCATAGGATAACCCTCCCCCCACATACACAATCAATAATTTATATGTCAATAGTATTACTATCGAGAAAGAAGAATGAGAGTAGCTGATCTACAGACATAGCAACTGAACAGTGTATGGATCTGACAACATTTACTACAACCTGCCATGCTGATCTTGGTTTCTGATTAAATGTTATTTTTTAAGGTCACTCAACAAAAAACACCCTAAACACCTACTCCAAGTGAGACTCTGCATGCAAAACAAAATCACACAAAGTTGCATTCTGCTATAAAAAAGACAGTAATGAAGAACTCAAGATGTGGAATCAAACAGTCCCAGGTTAAAATCCAGGCATAGCTCTCCATGCGATGGGACTCTCCTGCAGGTACACACCTCCTTTCATCCTCACAGGCCTCACCTGAGGGTTGAGAAATGATGTTTTCTCTCTCACTAACTCTTATGGGGCTGAAATATCAATACAGTAACGCATATAAGGAGCTTAGCAATATGAGTCCGGCACCTGATCACTGTTCAATTAATCAGTCATTATTTTTGGTATTATTGGTAAAGACAAAGTGGGTCTAGAGGCTAAAGCTGCTTTCTCAAGATCACATGGCTAAAAAATATCTCGACTGGCTATAAGACTCTCACACTGCTTTGTATGTCTGGAGTGTGCCATCTGTAAGTACACCTTCCATAGCATATGTTTGCATGCCCTCTTTCCAGGGCCCAAACCTTGGGCAAAGCATTTCCTTGTTACTTCACTGACACATCTAGATGATTCTTCTCATTTGGCTGGATATGCTCCTCTTCCTTGCAGCATTGTAACTGGCCTTATAGCCACCTTTCAATTATAAATGTGGACTGGTCAGTTTCTTGAGACAGCCTGAGTAGAGCAGATGGATCACTAGACTCAGGCCCAGCAGAATGTGTTTTCTGGAATAAATTTTGCTACCTTCAATCTCCACCTAGTACTTAGGACAAATTCCCAAAGAATGTGTGCACAGTAATTTTTTTCTGATTTTCCCTGCTTTCTTGGTGCCATTAATTTGTCTGCATGTTTGCCTCAGTCTCCCTATCTGGCATCCCAATTCAAAGACACATCTGAGGGGCTCCCTGGTGGCATAAGGGGTTAAGGTAGCACTATGAAGCTATCCAGAGCCACTGTGGTATGAGTTTGATACCTAGCTGGGGAGATTCCCACATGGCGCAGCAGACCTCTCCTTCCTCGCCTACTGCTCCCCTCAGCAGTGTGCTTCAGTTGATCTGCCTGTTCTGTTGCCCACTCTGTCTCTGGTGAATCCTCTCACCACCTCACACCTCTGGCTTACACCCCAGCTTGCATGCATAAAATAAATAGATCTTTAAAAAAAAACAACAACAACAAAGACGCATCCGAATGCCTACTCTCTGTCTCAGCTCATTTGATTACCGTCCTGACACCCTGCTAGTCACTGGTAGGGTATTAAGATCTGTGCCTCCCAATTCCTCTAAAATGGGGAATCCCTCCACAAAGAGGCTCTGCCGCCTGTCTTCCTGTGAGCACCATCTGAGGGAGCTCATTATGCCGCCTCATGCATTGAATTATCCTTATTATATCTGCCTATCATAATTGAAAATTTACAATGTGCCAAGCACTGTGAGAAGCACTTTGCTATCATTCATTCTTTTAATTTGTACAGCAATTCTGAGACACATTACCCCATTAAACAGAAGAAATGCAAGCTGAGAGGTATTAAGTAACCGAGGTCACATGGTACACAGGAAGCAAAACGAGGACCTGACACAGGCTTGTTCACTTCCCACATTCATGCACAGCACCTTGAAGCTCAGGAGGTAGCATCTCAGGTGGCATGACTTCTCACTCCAGATCCACTGTAGGGACCTGTGTCAGTAATCAAGTTTGTGATCCCAGCTCATGCTCTACCTGGTCCCTTCTGTTTTCTCTTTTTTAGCAGTCAGTGGTGTAACAGTTTAGGCATTTTTTTCATCAGAAGTCACAGGTTAAACCAGACTCTAATTTAAGCCTACTATCTGAATTCTACATATACCACCACATTCCTTCTTTCTGCATTACCTAAACAATTCTCCATCTATTCTCTCTGGGACAATTTTCTGGACTCCTCTGACTTATAATTGGTCCATTATCACCCACAATATAGAGCTGGTGGATTTATAACCCTCACTATCATCATCACCATCAACATCATCATTTGGTTTCTGTAGACTACTGTTGATTCAGTCTTCAAAGTTCTATTTGGGTGATAACATAAGACATGGACATAGGCAAAGATAAACAACTACAAAAAAGACCAAGGACTAAGGTCACCTGTATATATTACAAATGTCTAGCAAAGGGTTAAGTTGGAGCCCTGTCAGAATAATTAGGAGGGACTATGAGAGAAAACAAAAGATGACTAATATGGGTAGAATGAACCTAGAGGTGCAAGAGTTGGTATGACTGGGATAAAATAAAGAGGATATGGCAGGAGGCACCAACGGTATGAACCAACATTAGAGATAGAGGCTCCAACAAAAAAAAAAGCAAACAATCCAGTCAATACATGGCAAGAAGAGCTAGAAAGACACTTCTCCAAAGAGGAAATGCAAATGGCCAATAAGTATATGAAAAAATGTTCAACATCACTTATAATCGGGGAAATGCAAATCAAAACCACAATGAGATAGGCAGGGTTTTTTTTGTTTGTTTGTTTTGTTTTGTTTTTTTATAAGAAGGCCCGTTTGGTTATATGCAGGTAGCTGTTATGAAGCTACTTTTTATATGATGTAGAACTGGGAGCAGAATGAGCAATTGGAAGTTCTCTCCCTGGTGCTGAAAAGACTTGAAGAACTTGAAGAATCAGCATTTATAGTCATATGGAAAACTGATCAACGGTGAGCAAAAAGCATCTTTAAAATTCATTTCAATACTTCTTCTTTCCCCAAATTTTTAATATTCATTGTTTTATCAGATACATTGAAAGTTTCTCTGAAAATACATCCTGCTGTTTTCCCTATGAAGTAGCTATCATTTTAAGCATGATAAAATGAGGAATCTAAAGCATTCAAGCATTTGCTTAGTCATCCATCTAGGAAGGAAAAGAATGGGACTTGAATCCAGGATGGCTGGCTTCAGTTAAGAGAATTAAGAGACCAACATTATGTTGCAGGGTAATAAGTGAGACGGAAACAGTCAAAGTTGTTTCCACACTAAACAAATGATAGTCTTTCCTGTTGGAAAAGCAGGTGGACAGAGGTATACAGTATGATTGAGTGTCAAAGTACGAAAGTCAAAGTTTTTGGCTTCCAGTTGGTTTGATCATCCCAGGCTCCCTTACTCATTTCAACTAGATGTTTATAATAACATCTATCACCAGGGTTATAAAGAACAACACAAAAAAAAAATCAGAAAAAAAATCAACATTACCAGTTATTTAAAAAAATACATACCTGTGACTCAGCTGCTTAAAAAACGATTCATTGCTGTCTTGGGAATAATTCAATTGGATCCAATGCTTGGTTTATACTCTATGATCCTCTCCCCCAACCCCCACTTCCTCAGCCTAGAAAGGGAAAGCAAAAAGGAAGAAAACCCAGGCAATGTATTTCAATAACAAAGTAGCCACACAGATTCCCCATGGTGCTGGTAAGCAGCAGAGAAGCAATCAGAAGGAAGGGGAAAAGTTCAGCAGGAACTAGTCTAAAAAATAGCAAGATGTAGTTTGACAAACACGGGTCTGCCTTGAGTGGCCATTTCCCCTCAGAGTGACACTTTTCAATTATGAGATGGGAGCTAAGAGCATTCTGGGCATATCTGCAGCTGGCTGCTATTTCCTTGCCCAATTTTTTACACATGCCAGGAAAATGAACCCTTGTTTCTATAGCCAGTCTTTTCCAAATAGTAATAGTAAAGAGTGGGGTGGGCTATGTATACACACAAGGGTGATGGGAGACTGCTATATGCCAGTGACCCGTGAAGCTTCCTGGGTGGAAGATCCCTGGTCTGGTTTTGGGGGTTGATTAAGGTTAATGTGAACTTTAAGATGATATGAAAAACACTCCAGAGGAAAATGAATGCCCATTCTTTGAAAGCTTCAAGAATCACTGCATATTCATGAATTAATAAGCAATTTGGTGTGACTGTCATAGTGTGTGAGTTGGGTAGTGAGGAAAGAGTCAGGAGAGAATTATAGAAAGTTGAATAGATCATAGTTGATTACTGCCTCTTCTATATGCATAAAAACAACAAACAAAAATTAACCCCTTGTTTAGAACAGTGACTTGCCACAGTAAGAGGAAATTTGTTGAGCTGAATTTTGCTAACTCTACAAACCTAGCGGATTCATATTAAACATCCTGTTACGAAAATGGGAATATAAGAAAGGTTCCCTGACTTTGAGAAGTTTACAATCTATTAACACTTTGAGAAAGAAAATTTAAAAAGAAAACAAGGGATCCAAATTAAGGGCAAAACAGCAACCAAATGGTAGGGGTAAAATAAAATTCTGTAGAATATTAACCAAAGATTCCTAATGGGTTGAGTCTGTATGGATGACATTTAAAAAACATGGTGACCTAGAAGATCAAGTAGGATCTGGTGAAGAGTTTACAGAATGGGACTTGGGAATGGTGGTGTGGTGATGGGGAATGGGTTACTATGTGAAAGACAAATTGGAGAGACTGACATAGTCAGAGAGTGGGGTGATTCTGTGGGTAAGAATAATCAATGTGAAGTAGAAAAGAGTATTTTTACTTTGGGAGAAAAAGTTTTAGATTTGAGCTTCATATCTGTCTCTTACTAGGCATCTTTGAGGCAAATCACCCACCTCTTTTTGGAATAGATACTCATTACTTTATCTGTCCAGCAACCCTTCCTTTCATGGAGGATTTGTTTTTCTCCCATTCAAATTATTTGTTTGCAAAGAGACTGCTATACTCTTACGTTGCAACCATCCTTCAACCACTGGCCACACTGATTGGTACAGGAATGAAGGCATGACCCAAATTAAGCTAAACAGTGTTGTTTCTGGGAATTCATATTTAAGCTACAAGGAAAGAGAGTGAGTTTTCCTCTTGTGGCTTGTAAGTCTTCCTCTTGTGACTTTTAAGATGTAACTGTCAGCAGCTATGTTTTTACATTGAGGTAGCTGTTCTGTAATGACAGAGAGTGAATATCATATACAGAAAGAAACAGAGACAAGAGGTTAATAGAGAGAGTTCTAGTAGGAATGAAGTCCCTGGGTTTTGTTGATTCTGACATCCAGATTTATCAATTTCTTCCTTTATGTGTTTGTATTTCTGTTTGATTTTGTAACATCCTCCCAATAAATTCTTCATTTTGCCTAAGTTAGTACAAGTTGAGCATCTGTTTCTTGCAACCAAAAGAATACCAACTAACACATGTAGAAAACAGCCTCCTCATTGCTTAAACAGTAACAGCAATCCCTCAGTTATAATCACTCTTGAAAACTGAATGAGTGTACATGAGAATAGCAAACTAACAAGTTGTTGTTGTTATATAGTAGGTAGTCTAGCCTCACATAAAGAATTTTTGTTAGAGAAGAGGATAAGACAAGGTTTATTTAATTATTATTTTGCTGGAAGGCCCAGGAACATGCACATTTGATTTTGAATCAGCAATATCTCTCCATAATAATCCCAAAGCATGACTTGGTGGCTGTGTGTGTGTATGTGTGTAAACATACAAAAGGGAAGTTGAACAATAATGTAATTACTATTCCACTGACATTAATCTCAGTTCAGAATTCTCCTGTAAACTGAGTGATATCACTTTAAGTCCAAAATAAGGTCTCTTCCCTCTTCAAGTCTAAATTTTTTGCATCACTGACAATCCCCCAAAGAGAACATTTTGGAGCCTGTGAGTAAATAGAAATAGCAAGTGATAACTAAACATCAAATATTCAGGTCATGGCCCCAAAGAAACAAGAGAACAGCCTGCTCTTGGCAGGCAGTAATCCCACCCACCTATAAAGAAGAACCCATATTCCACAGTCCAAAGATCTGCCCTTATCCTATCACTCTGCTGTGCCACAGAGATGGCCTCCCTAGTCCAGGTCTGTGCAGAGCTCTCTGCCAAGATTCCTCAACTATTGTCTGTCCTCTCCTGGCTGACTTTACATCTGTTTACTCTTAAGTTACAGTTCATTTATTTTATACCTTAAGAATAATAATTGTAGCCCTTCTTATTTCTTAGAGAATTAAATCAGGTAAATTATTTAGGACATGTAGGTACTTAATGAATGTAAGTTTGTCTTCCTTTAGGTAGCCTCCTCTAGATGACCCTAAGAGATGACTCAACACTTACTGAAATGACATCTTCCTAATTGGTTTCATCGTAGTTTAGGTTATCCAACAGTAGAGTTGGAAGTGAGTTTTTTAGTTTTTCCTCACTATTGCACAGGTCTAAAATATCTGAAACTACAGGCAATATACAATCCCATATATTTGCCTAGCTAGTGTTGTGGGATGAGTCAGAGACATTATGTAGCTGGGAGATAGTTCAGACTGTAATTAGGATTATTATTAGCTGTAATAACAGATTACAATAGAAACTAGTATCAGCACCACCAGAACTCTGCATAGGCCTCATTAATCTGTATCTCACTAATGTATGAGGTACACTGATTTGACAGTGGTTAGACCATAGTTCTTTTCCAGATGAACTCTATCTTTAATTTTTAATACAATCCAAAAAGTATTTGGTAAACACCTAAGTGTCAAGCACTGAGGTAGGCTCTGATGTAATTAAGAGACTATTTTAAAAAGTCAAGCTGACTTGGATTTAAATCCTATAACTTCTGTGTTCATATTTATGTGACCATGGCAAAATCTCAAATTTTAATTGATAAAATGGATATAATAATAACTGATTAGTTACTATTCTTGTAAAGTCTATAATACAAACATGATAAGCACTTAACATACATTTATTATTCTTATTAGTCTTGTCAGTAATGATGATGATGATGAATAAATCAGAGAGTATTTAACAGAGATACAGAAGGAAATAATTGTGGTATCATGAAGTAAAATGCTGTAGTAGAAATATTTGCATAGTGTGGGAACGTAAATGAGTTTCAAATTAATTCTATCTGAAGAAGTCAGCAGGGGAGCTGCTAACTGAGCAGAGTCTTGGAGAAGGAACATTCTTGCCTGTTTTTGAGGAGACAAAGTGAGTCAAGGCATAGTGAAGAGCATAATTTAGTCTGGAAAACACAGCAATCTGGTGCCATTAAAGCAAGGGTTATGATAAAGATTAAATTCTAAACATAGGCGATAGGAAGAACTATGGAACATATTAACAAAATAAACACATATTTTTCTCCCCAAGTCAAAGCATTTAGAATGCTTTTTAAAATTCTCACAGAATAATTTTAAAATGCTGTGAACTGTTATAATCATATATCTTGTCCACTTATTAAAAATTATTTTAAGCCTTGGTTAGCACTGCTAGCAATGAATTTATGCTATTGTCTCCATATGAAATAATACAGATATATTTATTTGAAAAGACTCATCAGTTTAGATGTTTTCTTTCTTTTTCCAAAATAAGATAAGGATAATCTTCATATTAACTAAACAAGAGAAGAGCAGTCCATTAACAATTGCTTTGTTTTTAATTATTTTAACATTTTACTCTTTTTCATGAGGTATAATTAACAAATAAAATTATAAGACATTTAAGGTATGTAATATAACTTGATTCATGTGTATATTATGAAATGCACCCCCCCATCAAGTTAATTAAGCCATGCATCACCTCACATATTTACCTTTCTTTAATTTTTGGTGAAAACACATTTGTTCTACTCTGTTAGAAAGTTTCAGTTATAAAATCCAAATATCAATTATAATTACCATATTACATAGATCTTCAGACTGTATTCATCATACAGATGAAAGTTTAGATGTTTTATTTCTATAGAGTAAATTTCCACTGTTAATCTGGGTGAGGTTTGATGACTGAAATCATATAGAGAAAAGACAAGTTATGAGTCACTTTAAATAAGTTATTTATCTGCTCAGTTGCTCAGTTTCCTGGGCTCTAAAATGGAGACCATCACTGATATCTAAACTACCTTACAGAGATGAACAGAGACTGGTCTTAAATCATGTTTATGTAATCACATACTTGCATGGGATTTCTTTGAGAGGAGACTCCTGATCAAAATCTCTCTGAGATCCCCAGGAACTGATATGTAATCTGTGATTCATAATCACCATTTGAAATGAATGGAAGTAACTTTGTAGTAGGAATAGTAGATAGTGCCATATGAGCCTAACTACTCATTACATGGGAAAACATCATCAAGGCCGCATCTTTTCTAGAACATTAAAGAATGAATATTACAGACATCAGTAAAGAGCAAGGAAATAGAAGATAGGACCCATTGTTTCCCATCAGCATGAAGTGTGTCTATTATATAACAAAGAGCCATTTCCTTCCATGTTGTCTCCAAAAATGACTCAACCCCCAAGACCCAGAATGATTCCCTGGTTGCCTGTGTTCCAGAGAAGACTAGACTACTGAGTCCAGACTGCTGCAGATCTATGCACAATCAAAATCAACTGTGAAATGATTTCTGACTCCACGGAGTGGGGAGAACTGCTTGCAACAGGACACTCAGAGTTACAACAAAATGTTTCCCTCATTACAGTAAAAGAAAACACCAGAAATGACAACAAAATAGTCCCATACTCACTGTGGATGAGAAAAGTCTTTACAGGAGCTATTAAAAAGGAAACACCCTTCCTGAGTCTCTGTCACATTTCATATCCTGTACCCTGAAGACCACACTCCATTGCATTACCAGGACAAACGTGAAGGAAGGCATGGTGTTGCCACTTCAAAGTTGAGCAAAGGTAAGTAACATGTTTCAAGTCTTACAAACAGCAACTGGCAGAACTAATATTGAGTAACCACTTTCTTAGTCAAGTCCCTTACTTTTCTTTCCATAGCTTTTCCAAAACATCTTTCTCATTGCTGAAAATTTATATGAAAAGAGTTACTGGATAAAATAAGTTTGGGAAACTACATTAATTCAAATGCATGATCACTGTTTGCGCTGACCACCTCCAAGATGGAAATACAGAATGTATCATCTCATAACACATTTCTCAATAGCGTCCTCTTTCTGGTATTTAAATCCTCAAAGATATCAAAACTATCTATTTTTATTCAGCCAAAAATATTTATCATAGGACTATTCTATAATCTAAGCATTGGGATAAAAATAGCAATACAATTTGTGTTATAAGCAATTGCATTAGTCAGTAAATGGCAAAAACTCACAGTCTTCTAGGTAGCAGTCTACTCTGATGCTGCCCCCAGGTATATATCTGTATAGAAAATAATTTAATTTTTCTGAGGAGAAAACAAATAATTTTCACTATGTGAAATATGTGCTAATCATTCATTCAATGAATACCTAGTATTTCCTGTGTGTCAAGCACTAGACTAGGCAATCAGAACACATTGGCCAATAAGTAAGATATCCCTGCCTTTATGGGACTTAAATTCTGGTGGGTAAACAGGAAAACAAATAAAATCACAGACTGTACATGTTTTAAAGGGACAAAAAAATAAAAACCATCAGGAAGAGAGGATAAGAAGTAGACAGACGTGGGGAACACAAAGGCCTCGATGAGAAAGTGACATTAAATTAATTCCCAAGTGACAAAAAGTTGCCAGCCATATCCACTACTGGTTCAGAGAGTCATGAGGTATAGATAATGAAGATTATATAATATCTTGAAAATTTTAATAAAGAATTTGGGTTTCCATTTTTAATCGGTAACCACACTAAATTATTTTAAGCAGAGAGAATAACAGAATTGGATTCTCATTTTGAAATAATCAACACATGCCTGTCTGTTGAGAATGGATTGTCAGTGCCCAGAAATGAAACAGGGAGTTCAGTTGAAAGGCAAGAGCAGGGGTCACTGAAAAAAAAAAAAAAAAATGGCTGCTTAGACTAGGGCGGCCATGGTAAAAATGAAGAACAATGGATGAATTCAGGACATATTTTTAATAAAGTAAAGATAACCTGATAAAGGTATGCACTTGAAACATGAAGGGATAATAAAAGAAAAGGAAATATTAAAAATGTTCCTGGGGCTTCTGACTTGAGCACAGATGAGGGTATCACATGCTGAGATGGGAAAGAAGACTAAGGATGCAGAAATAGAAGTTACAACAGTCTTTTAGATAACCTGTTGAGTTATCTAAAATCCTTTTATATGAGTTGAGCAATTGTCATTGAAGACTTTTCAGGGAAAGTGATATTTAACTTACAACAAAAGAATGAGTTGAGAGCCAGACGATGTTGCCATTCACCAGTCTAGTGTGCCTCAGAGTTTTAAGAGCCAGTGTCGTGGGCTAATGGTGGAGCATATGGTAACTTGGACAACAATAGTGCACAGAGAATGTAAGAAAGAGGAAGAGTCTGGCGAAGTTAGGGAAGGAAAGGGAGGTGAACTACTGGTGCACTGCACAAGGACCAAATCAGAGTCTTTTAAAATATGCTACCAAGTTTGGATTTTATCCTCACGTCAATGGGTTGATGTTTCAAGGAAGGGTTAAAATTTATAAGGAAGGGAATTGCAGAGTCCATCTAAACTTTGTTAAGAATTATTCTGTGAAAAGTATCCCTTTATGAAAAATGAATTAAAGTGAACAAAAGAATGTGTGCTCTAAATATGCTCAATAGGGGCATTTTGAGAAACATTGACCCCTTTAAAAGCGAACAGAATTTGGCATAAAGCTTACCTTGATGGGGTATTAACATAGTTTTCCTGGAAAGACAGTTATGGCACCAATATTAAGAAAAGGATAAAGAGTGAAATCCTTCAATGAAAAGCAGACCAAGAGTTATGAATGCCAATGATAAGTCTCTGCCAGTTCCAGATTATAATGCTGTTTGCATTACCTTTATGGGATAAAAGGATTGACTCTAGGAATTTACTAGAGTCTCAGCTCCCACTGGTTTCAATTATTCTTTCTCCATTATGAAAATTTCCAAAATTTCCTTCTCTTGTTTGGAGGGAGAGAAAGGCAGTATTTCTACCACTTGTATCTCCCATTATAGCTGCTTTGGGGTGATTTTTATAATACAATAGAAAAGTTCACAATGCTTGTTCCTACATAAAAACTTATGTTTGCGTCAGATGGCTAACTCTGGCCTTCTTCCCCCAATCTGTCAAGATGTGTTCTGGGATATAAATATTTTAGATGAGATTCTAAATTGTGTATTTCTCAAGAAAATATAAAATCTCTTATATCTCTTTTCACCTAAAGATAATTAACTAAGTTTATTTTAACAAACTAATGAGACTACCTCTAACAACATCAGTCCAAACTTGTGTCTCCAATAGGTCCACAGTATAAAAGGGAGACCTTATAAAAGTATAACATTTTTGTTATCCTCTTGGGGGGGGGGGCATGGTGGTATGTTAGAGGCAAAGCTGTAAGTACATTCAATGGTGACATACCATTTTTAGACCCAATTATGTAAATGCATCCCAGAATATTGTGAGGGTTAGCTAATCATTTTCCCCACTACAACCCACACACATACATACCCTGGGATATATAGCAATTATGTCAATTGTCCTATTTATGGTACTTGACACATCTAAGGTAAGAAAGGGACAATGCATCCTATTACCTCTTATTACAATGCAGCATAGTGATGAATGGTATAATAGTGATGATAATTAAAATGTGTTGTTCATACTTAAACATGAGATTTAAGATATAAAGAAATGCCTATTATCCCAGCCCATTTTCTCTACCTTGTCTTTTAAAGAAAAACTCACTATCTTCCTCTGCTTGTCTGCAATTATTTTGTGGTTCAGAAAAATACTGTATTACCTAGAGTTGATTCCCTTTGTACAATTCTTTCTTTCTCTTTGATACTCTGTGTGGGATCTGAGTGCCCTAAAAATCTCTATCTTTAGCTCTTGCTACTGACAGTTCTTCAAGCAGAGGCCCTTGAACTCTAATATCTTCAAAAGTCATTAGACTTAAATTGTCACAGAAACACTAAGGAATAACATTAAGGTTCTGAATGATAATTTGCTTTCTTCTTATTTTAATATGCCTGTTCTTGTTCTGCAACCAAGACCTCTAAAATATAGATCAGCTGCCTTGGGCCCCTATACAAGTCAGAATGGACCTGGGGAATTTTGGTGAATAACTTACCAAAGTGAGGGACAGAGGATGTGAACCTGCATATCCTCCTCTACAAAATGGGGATGATTTTGACTGCCCTGGTTTACACATGCCATTATGGTACTGAGACAACCTAGGTAAAAGAAATTGGCAGCCTGTAGTTAGGATGAGTTGCCCCAACTCCTGTTTCAACAGGAGGACTGATTCATGGACAGAAGAGCCCTGTATAAAGGATTCCGATGCCCACAGTGACCATGAGGTGCCATAACAGACAAAAGGCATAGATCCTGACTAATGATTATCTCACAAATTCCTGGAGGGGGAGGTTGAAGAGCCTGCATGAGCAGCTGGAAGGTAACCCTGTGCCATGCCCAGGTATTTCCAAGAACCAACCTAAATCCTTCTTCCCCAAGCTGGCTCCCTTACGCATGAGTTCCTCTGCATCCCCACAATCTGGTGAGCCAGCCAAGAGCGCCATGAGAAATCTGAAGCTACTTGTTTCTGAAGATTGCTGTAGATCTAGGACTTCTAACATGCCAGCAAGCCAAGTAAAGATTTTTACCATGTCAAACTTTTGATCTCATGTCCTCTCTGCAGAAATTTTATGGAAACCGAGTGCTAAGAAATCTTTTTTGGTCTCTCTCTAAATTTAAAATTGTTAATATGAAATATTGAGGAAATAGTCTTCTTGGGCCCTGGGTGATTCTTATCATTTACAGATTTGGCTCCTTAGTTTTCAGCTGATCCATTGATTCTCGTTTCTCCCAGAGCATCACTTGTTTTTTGAAAAGTGAGACATGGCCATGTTTCATTCATGCTATGTACTGTGTGCTGTTTGATATTTTCTGATTTAAGATTTGAATGACTGGTTCTTTTCCAACTTGAGTTACTACTCTGTGTATTTCATAGGTAGGAAATTTGGGTTCTAGCTTCTTGCTGCTTCCCCCCAACACACACACTTTTTTTTCCAGCTGTGAGGTTTGAGTAAAAGTGCTGATACTTTCAGAATCTGTCTTTTGTGTTGTCATTATAAGAATGAAGAATCTTTATATATGCATTGAGATAAAAACCATCACTAAGAAATCCCAGAAGGCAAAAGTCAAAAAGGCAAAAATTTGGTGGGCATAGGTTATAATTACACTGGTCAACAGTGAGATCATTACTGACTTAAAAAGGTCCTAATCTGCAGTATCTTGGTGTGCGGAACACGAATAAAACCCTGAAAATTTATTATTAGCTCTCGTTTTGAAGATATTTCATATAATTCATTTTATATGTTTCACTGTGTAAATGTATCCAGTAGGACTGCAACAACATCCTAAATCAGCCTAGAATGATGTCATATTGCATTGCATTGCATAATAGCATCATACACATATCATCCAGAGCTGATTTCATCACTTTTTTTTTAAGATTTATTTATTTATGCATACAAGCTGGGGTACAGGCCAGAGGTGTGGGGTGGCGAGAGGGTTCACCAGAGACAGAGTGGGGAGCAGAATAGGCAGATCAATGGAAATACAATGCTGAGGGGAGCAGCGGGCGAGGCAGGAGAGGTCTGCTGCGCCATGTGGGGATCTCCCCAGCGGGCTCTGAACTCGCATCGCGTCTGCTAACAGCTCCACAGCACAGCTCTTAACCTCTGTGCCATCAGGGAGGCCCTGATTGCATCATTTTCTGATGCAATGCAATACTGCTGCCAGGCGGCTGCTGAGGTAAGCTTATGTCAGCAGTGCACTATAGAAGGCCCTGTTGGAAAGGTTGAGCATTGAAAATAGTTCAGACTTTGTGCGAGACAGTTGAAGCTACTGTTCCATAGAACTGTTACTACTTTATCCATTTAGGCACAATATAGAACAGTAATGCCTCAAAAATGCGTTAATAGCGTGGACAATTTCCGCTGTATTTGTGGGGAAGTGTCATTTGCCAACCAGAAGAAAAGTATAACTTCTCAAGTGAAGAAGGCTTATCATCTTGACTTTGGATGCAAGGTTAGTGACCAAGACAAGCCTTGGGTCCTGCATATATGCTGTGCTACATGTACAACACCACTTTCACAGTGGTTCAATGGCATAAGACCATCAATGCTGTTTGCAGTCCCCATGTTGTGGAGAGAAGCAAGCAACCACATAACAGACTGTTACTTCTACATGGTTCCTCCTCTTTCCGGCGGAATAACAAAGCAGAAGAAGTCAAGAATAGTCTACCCAAACATTGCGTCTGCATTGAGACCAGTTCCACATGGTGAGGGGCTTCCTATTCCAGAACCTCCAGCAGAATATTCTGTTGATTCATCTGATGAGGACAAGGGTGAGCCGACCTGTTCTTCTGTTCCATCAGCTTGCAGTGATCCAGATTTTCACTGTGGTCCATCATCAACCCCACTCACACTAACACAGGAAGAAACAAATGACCTGGTTCGTGATTTAGAATCATCCAAGAACAAGGAAGACAAACTAGGTTTGATGAAGAATTTCGTGAAAGTCATGGACCAGACGTCACCAGCTTTCCAATACCTGCAGGAAAATTTCCTCGACTCAGTGAAGCAAAGATTAAACAGGGAGTTTTTGTGGGTCCTCAGATACAAGAGCTCCTCAAAGACGACCGGTTCAACAACTTGCTGCAGGGTGATGCGAAACAAGCATGGAATGCTTTTCGCCTAGTGTCTACAATCTTTCTAGGGAATGTTAGGGCAAAAACTACAAGGAACTAGTGGAAGACATGCTGATGCAGTATCAGAAACTTGGCTGCAATATGTCTAAAGATCCACTTCCTTCGTTCCCATCTGGATTTCTTCCCTGAAAACTGTGGTATGGTTAGTGATGAACATGAATGTTTTCATCAAGATATCGCATCAATGGAACAAAGATACCAGGAAAATGGCCCACTACAATGCTGGCTGACTACTGCTGGACACTCCCCAGAGATGCTCCTGAACAGCTGTACAAGAGACAAGCGAAGAAATCTAAGAAGTAGTCTATGACTTGACTTTTTACAGTATTAACCATAGGCCTATTACTATTGGCATGTATTTTGTGATGTAAACATCAATTTATTGCAGATTATAAAAAAGCTAGAGCCAAAATTAGAATTTGACTGTCATATTCGTGTTGGGCACTGCAAATTGATAGGAAATGACTAATTTTATATCAGTGATAAGACTTTTGTAAAAATTTGTTGACCAGTGTTATGACTTCAAGGCTTAGCTGAAAATTGTTAAAGTGTTATTGAATCTTTACTTCTGCTGTGCTTTATGCTGTGGGTGAACTTATGGATCTCTGGGTGAGCTATAAAAAATGCTAATTACTTGTCTGAGTCATTATTGAATTAGAAAACTTCTAAATGGTTTATTGGACCTATGAAAAATTCAGAGAGCTCTCAATCTAAATTTATTACTGGAAAAAAGTGAATTAGTAGGAAAAATAATAAGGAAATGAAATATAGAGATGTATCTTGACTAGCCAGAGGGATTTTTTTAATAAGGAAAAAAATACAGAAATTAAGATTCAAAATCAAACATTGTACAAACATTGTGCCTCAGTTTTACAGCTTTTCATCAATAAATTGGACTGATAATAACAGATACCTTTAATATTACAGTGGACACTGGAACTTTTGGGCTTCCAAAATTTGTCTTTTGCATGCTAAGTTCAAAATTTCAGATTTAAAGAAAAAAGTTTGGAAAAAACTGAGTAAGATAGTAAAGAGCAGAATGTAGAAGAAGAGACCTCAAAGTAATCTTTTCTTGTTCTTCTTATATGTGCCATAACTACCAATTTATCACTTGTGTTTTTTATGTTCTTTCCTTCTTGATTTTCAGGGGACAGGGCTTGGTCTCACTATGATGAAGAGAAATAGGACTTTACTCCAAGTTCTATTGCCAAGCCTCAGGAAAACTACCTAAATACTTTCCTTTGGTTAGCTTTAAAAATGGTTCCAGTCTTTGGCCACAGAGGTTTTAATTGTAGTTCAGTGAACAGTTGAACGGGGCACTTGTTTTAGCATTTACAAATTTTCGTTTACATCTAATATCTACCTAATAATATCATATAGGCTACAGCTCAAGTTCACTGAGGAATTAGACTACTTTTGTCTTACAAATAGAGTCTTTACAACACCAGAAGCTTGGTTCCAAGAACAATTCAAAGTCCAACCATCCCAAATCTCTTCTAGGAATTTAAGAAAACATAATCTTGTTTCAGGAAGCAAAAGTCTCTCTCTCTAATGCAAATGTTCTGCCCTATTTTCTCTAGGACCAAAAAAGACATACTTTTAAATGTAAATGTAAGGAATAGTTTTTTTATCTGAAGTAGTAAGAAAAGAGATAATGAGATTAGGTCTTTCTGGGAAAGACCCATAATAGAGAGAAGTTTACATATAAATATCAAAAGTAATTTTTACCCAGTCTTCAGAGTCCTTCCCAATCAAACTTTTCAAAAAAGACATTTTGGGGTAGATATTTGCTCCCTTACAACAGCAATTAGAAGAATTTTTCATAAATGAATTTTTCATTTCCACCTCAATATAAACTATGTGTCCATATTCCCTGACCCATCATCTAAATTAATATATAAACCTTAAAATTATTCCCTAATATTTCTTTCACTGTCTATGCTTCTGTCTAAAGTCAACCTCTCCAACTGACCATTACTTCCCTTTTTTTCTCACCTCTTCAAAGAAATTACACTAGCAATAATTCCTTCCCTATATCTAACATCATTTACCCTTCTCTACTAGATCAA
Organism: Scalopus aquaticus; assembly: GCA_004024925.1. Lineage (NCBI taxonomy): Eukaryota > Metazoa > Chordata > Mammalia > Eulipotyphla > Talpidae > Scalopus > Scalopus aquaticus. Next base: position 66,767 of record PVIJ01002322.1, read on the forward strand.
TTCATCACACATACATGCTCAGTTAGAACAAAGAAGAAAAGGATATTAGAGTAGCTCAATGCAGATGAAGGGGCAGTTCCACCCCCTGAAATCCACACACCATCCAAGCCAGACAGGAAGACACCTGTGCTGTTCTGTGCTGTGATCTGAACTTCACCCCTGATGTCCTGAGTAAGAGGGCTGCTGGGAAGGGGAAGGCACTAAGTGACCATTTTTGGGAGCTTATAAAAATGAGTGAGGAAAATAGGCTTGCTCTCTCTTTTCAGTTGGAGCTGCTATGGAGCAAAGAGACCACACAGGGCATTTACTCTTGCCACCCCATTCCAGGTAGGGGTACCCCAACCTCAGCAGCAGAAGGTCTGTGCTCCACCTGCTGAATTAAAGCTGCTGGCTCCATCTCACACTGTTGCCCATTCCCCTCTCTCTCTCCCCTATTAATTCTTCTTCTCCCTCAAACCCACTGTTTAGAATAGGTTTTTGTTTGTTTTTCTCCTTTCCTGAATCAAAGGCCCTTTTTGTTTGCATTTGCTTTGGTCAGTGGCTGGGCCCAGAATTTAGCATGCAAAAGACAAATTCTGAGCCAATGAGTTTTTAGACACTTTGCCCTGTTACAAAATTTCTTGATTTCTTATGCCTTTCCACTTTTTTTTTTAAGATTTATTTTTATTTTTGCATACAAACTGGGTGCAAGCCAGAGGTGTGAAGCGGTGAGAGAGTTCACCAGAGACACAGTGGGGAGCAGAACAGGTAGATCGACCGAAATACACTGCTGAGGGGAGCAGCGGAGGAGGCAGGAGAGGTCTGCCGCACCATGTGGGATTCTCCCCAGCCGGGCATCGAACCTGCACCGCAGCCACCGACAGCACCACAGAGCTGCACTAACCCGTTGTGCCACCAGGGACGCCCTACCTTTCCACTTTCTGCCCAATTTTTCTGTTCCTTTTTACTTCAAACTTTCCCACAAGTCTTATAACACCAAAGGAGAATAGACTTTTCCACTCCAAAATATGCCTTTTTGGTATAAGGATTATTTTTAAAAAACAGCAGACATAGGAGAAACTCTAAAAGCTAAGCAAAAGTTATCCTTTTGTAAAAGACTTTTACAATTACAAGGGGAATCTTGGAGGCCTCCCTGGTGGCCTAGGGGTTAAGTCTCAGCACTATCACCCTGAAGGCCTCAGTTTTTATCCCTGGCCTTGAAGCTAACCCACACATGGTACAGCAGACCTCTCCTGTCTAGCCTCCACTCCCCTCAGCAGTGTATTTCAGTAAATCTGCCTGTTCTGCTCCCCAATCTGTCTCCTATTAACCACCCACACCTCTGCCCTACTACATTCCAGTTCTAAGCAAAAAACAAAAAGCAAAACAAAACAAAACAAAAAAACTTTAAAATAAAGGGAGGGGGGATATCCACTGTAAATGTGTCTCCATTTATCTGGTATGTACCAGAAAAAGAAAGATGTCTTAAGGCTCTAGAAACTATTATTAATGGAGAAGACTGGAACTTAAGGCTGCAAAACAACCTTTTCTTTGTTTACTGTACTTTTCCCTGATAACAACTCATAACTGGCCTTTGCCTTTCCCCCTCTAAAATCGTTTGTCTTTAGCTGGAGATGGTATTATTGTGTTGGCTCGGGCCAATAGGAGGTACTCAGTTTTCCCAGGATTCCCAATGTATGCTGGAAGTATTCACATGTTACTCAACTGTGTGTACATCTTTTGTTAATCTGTCTTTTCTTATAAGGGGAGTCTCAGGCAAGAGCCTAGAAGGGTAGTGGGAAAATTATTTTTCCTCTCTGCTATATCCTGTCTCCAATTCCTTCCTCCTAATACCTTCCGAAGTATTGTAACAGGGTGGTCCCCAGGATAAGGGTGTGTTCCAAGTTCCCTGCCCCACCCAAGGGAGGGTGGAGCTGAGCAGGAGATATAAGAAGCTGGAGGAGAGACACAAGACAAGACACAGAAGACAGAAGAAGGAAGAAAGAAGGATGGAGAGCCAAAAGAGGCACAGGGAGCAGAGAAACATGTAAAGAAGCTACACTGGCCTGTACTGACTGAAACAGATGTGAGTGAGAGACCCTTGGGGAGTTTGACTATGGCAATGTTGATCTTGGTTTTGATTTTGCTCTTTAACTCCCAGAATTGTCTGGCTGTTTCTGACCCTTTTCTATGTGTCCCCACTGAAAGTTGTTTTATACTTGTGGCAGGTTTTCGGGACTTGCTTTGGGACAATCCCATTTGGGTGGACTTTTACCCACAAGATGTTGGATAACATTGGGTGCTTGACTTAGATACCATATTCTTTGTCTTATCTAGTTCTATTAAAGTTTGTTTCCACAAAAGGTCCTGTATGTTTTGTACTGATGCGGCGGATGGCAGAACCTATTTAGAACGGGCAGGTTTGGGGGTTATGGGGGTGTCCCTCTCCCAGATAGTGAAATCCAATAGCTAATTCTCGTGAAAGGAATTTTTGTCTGTTTTGTTCGATACTATAGAATAAGTCCTAATATAAACTTTAGCAAACACTTAGTGAATAAATAAATGTATATAAAGGAAACATAGGTTAACATCTCTTTGTATTCCATTGTGAATTGTATGTCATTTTGAGTCCCTTAATCCTCTCTGAATCTTCATTTCATCATCTTTGAAATAGTAATGATGATAACGATAGATCAGAAATAGTTTAAAAGGGGAACAAACTAATGCATTCATATATGTAGCAAACAGAAAATACTCTGTTACAGGATTATTTCAAATGGTACATAATGCATTATTTGTAGTCAGGATGATTAGTAAAATGGGAAGTTTCAGAGGTTGTTTAAGACACTTAAAAAGTTTGCTTTCAGGGTAAAACAACAAATTGCATAATGGTTTTGTCAGTTTGTTTGCAGTTGGAATTTTTGATGAGGCTGGGACCTCCCAAACATAACTGTTGAACATATCGAGCAGGCAAGTGTCTCCAAGGTAAGACAATGGGAAGTTTGTTGCATCATTATCTTGTGTGATTGCTAAATCTAGAAAAATAAAATATATTTCCCATTAAGACTTCCTATGGGTGCAGTGTGGAAGAGAAGTAATTCATTCCAAACGGGTGATGACTGCTAACTGAGGTCTTGTTCAGTTAACAGTCTGGAAAGGGCACTCTGTCAGCAATCCATGCCATCAATGGATTTCAGCAAAATTCCCTGGTCTTTAATTAGTATAGTTGATAACCTTTCAGAGGTCACTTATGTAACCAAAGCAATTGATCAGTGATCTTATTGTTTCTATAAAGGTAGCATAAAATATCAATGCTAAGTTTTGTTAAACACTAACTTATTCACATCTTTCTTACCAATTATTTCCTGTTAATTATTTCATAGTATTACTGATGAATTAATCTGTTTATTTAAATGATGACTCCTATCTTTTAGGGCTATCAGTGCCTAGGAGTGAAACTTACATATGGAATAGAATATTGAATCTGGGATGATACAGGAAGTCTGGGCACCATCTTTTGTCTTCCTATTTTTGACACTGTTAAGAATGTCAAGGTAAATATGCTTAAATCAGAAACATGATCTAGAACTACTTCATGAGAAATAGGTAGGGAATAAACCAGTTTTTCTTCATCAGCTCTTCATCATGTTTTTCTCTTATCATCATCATGCAAACATGTTTACTTACACATGCAGTATAATCAAGCTCAAACTCATCCATATCATGTCCATCTTTTCTGCATGAACTCATCTATTTCTAAGCATGTGCTCATGCAGGCATTAACACACACACAAAGCTAGAACACATATACTATACCCATTCAACAAGATGAATTAAAGCATATACTACCTACATTCAACACACATATAAGCTGGCATGTTGATAGATAGCAAAATAAGTTATCAATTCCATAAACCTTTCTAGTAGGGTAATTACGTTGAAATGGACAATTATTTTATTTATTTATTTTCCCTTCTGGGCACAGTTATGGATTTGGACTTGGCAACTGTGCCGGGACACATTTTTTTAACATACATTGTATTTATATCATACTACCGTATAGAAAGTAAATAATCAGGGCCTCCCTGGTGGTGCAGTGGTTAAGTGCTGCGCTGTGGAGCTGTTGGCAGTGGTGACGCGAGTTAGATGCCCAGCCAGGAGATTCCACACGGCATGGCAGACCTCTCCTGCCTTGCCCACTGTTCCCCTCAGCAGTGTATTTCCATCGATCTGCCTGTCCTGCTCCCCACTCTGCCTCTGGTGAGCCCTCTCACCGCTCCATGCCTCTGGCCTGTATCCCAGCTTGTATGCATAAATAAATAAATCTTTAAAAAAAAGTAAATAGTCACTAAATATTTGATGAGTGAGAGTGAACAGATGGGTGAATAAATGAATGAATATGAGCAAAAGAGGTGAATTACTCTGAAGAGAGGGCAAAATTCTGCAGCACCACACTCAGTGTGGAAGAGGACAGGCAAGGAAAGAGAAACCAAACAAGATATGCTAGTGTTGGCCACACTCCTGAATCTATTAAAATAATAAACCTATTTTAAATGTGGATGGCCACCATGATGGCAATATTATCACCTATTTTGCTGTACAGGGAAAAAAACAGAAAGCCACTTATGGTATTCCATTGATCCCCATAACCAAATGTATCATTTATCTATTTTTGTGTAACAAAATACCCCTCATTACTTAAAACGACACTGATTTATTATTTCTTACAACTTTAAGGGTTGGCTGGACTGGTTTCACCTGGTTTATTCATGAGTGATATTAAATTGGGTTGGAAGGTCCAAGATGGACACACTTAATATGTCTGGCAGTTGATGAATACTCAGTTGGGGCTCCTTGGTTTTCTTTCTTATGGTTACCCATTCCCATTATGCTAGTCTAGCTTTCTGGCACGATGGTCTGAGAAAAACATTCTAAAAGTGAAAACAACGCGATTGAAGGTATCTTGAGATCTAAGCTCTAAAACCTACATTGATTACATAGCTGTCTTTTTATATCAGTCAAAGCAGTCTCAAGTTCAACTCAGATTCAGAGAGTGGGGAAGAAGGCTCCATTTTGTGAAGGAATGTTTAGTCATTTTAAACCTCTGCCCCCAAATGCACTCCTAAGTATACTTTCCTCGGCATTCTTGGAATTTCTGAACATCCACGCATGAGTTCCCATCCATCCCCAAGGCGTGCACATTTTCTGAAGCTGCTTGATAGAAGCAGGACACTATGGCCCACAAAGACTTTCAGTCTTTCAGGAGAGGATGGAAGTTTGACTCTCTCGGCTTTGGTAGTGATCTGGCAGCCAAGGGATCCAGGTACAAGCAGGTGAAAGGGAGTATTTGTCACTGAGATGGTGTCCATTAGAAACTGGACCAAGGCCACGGAATCATTTGTCATAGTTCCAAAGGAGCCTTCACTGGTAATGAGTTCTGAGCTCTAGAGGCCAAAGTCAGGGGTGATTAAAAGGGCTCCTTGACACATAAAAAAATCGCTGGGAAAGTATGTGTGCTTGTGTTTGTGTGTGTGTGTGTGTGTGTGTGTGTGTGTGTGCGTGCGCGCATGTGTGTGTATGTGTTCTACTACTTATTGAAGCCACTCTACAGGAAAAATGTAGACACAATTTTCAACTCACTTTAGATGCTCTTTTATATACTTGCATGCTTTTAAATATTTGTAATCAAAGTGCACATTTGTTACCTTATGCTCTCATTCTCTTAATTAGCATAACTTATTTTCTCTAATAGTATGTATAAACATCCATCTCTGTTTGGAATTTCCCTTGTGAAATATGTAAACTTCTTGTAAGGCATCCATGGTGTCCCACTGTACGTTTTTATTACTGTGTATGTGCCTCACCTCCCTTAACTAGTGATCGGTGTTGTCTTCATGATCACACTCATCATTATCTTCCTCAAGGGCATTCACTGAACCACCACCACCAGCCACACACATATACTTTATAAACATTATGACTAATGCTCACAAAACTCTAGATAGTCACTGACCCCATATAGTTAATGAAGGAGAAAGCTGAGTCCTAGAGAAATTTACTAATTTGCCCAAAGTTCTGTTTTCAATAGATAACAGAGATTTAGTTTCATAGCCTCTCCTCCAATTAAAAGCAGATGACAAAAAAGCTGAAGGTAGGATTGATGACTGAAAGAAATTTTTATATGTCCCATTACACTGGCCAATATCGAGATCTTTACTGACTTAAAAAGGCCCTAATTTGTAGTATCTTGGTGCATTGAACATGAATATAAACCTGAAAACATTTTATTAGCTCTCATTTTGAAGATATTTCATAAAATTCATTTTATATGTTTCACTGTGTAAATTTATCCAGTAGGACTGCAACAACATCGTAAAACAGCCTAGAATGATGTCATATTGCATGCATTGCATAATACCATCATGCACATATCATCCAGAGCTGATTACATCATTTCCGATGCAATGCAATACTACTACTGATGCGGCTGCTGAAGAAAGCGGATGTCAGCAGTGCACTATAGAAAGCCCTGTCGGAAAGGTTGAGCACTGTGTGAGACAGTTGAAGCTACTGTTCCATAGAACTGTTATCATTTTATCCATTTAGGCACAATACAGAATGGTAATGCCTCAAAAGTGTGTTAACAGCGTGGACAAATTCTGCTCTATTTGTGGGGAAGTGACATTTGCCAACCAGAAGAGAAGTATCATTTCTCAAGTGAAAAAGGCTTATCATCTTGACTTCGGATGCAAGGTTGGTGACCAAGACAAGCCTTGGGCCCCACATATCTGCTGTGCTACCTGTACAACACCGCTTTCACAGTGGTTCAGTGGCAAAAGACTATCAATACTGTTTGCAGTCCCCATGGTGTGGAGAGAGTCAAGCACCACATAAAAAACCATTACTTCTGCATGGTTCCTCCTCCTTCTGGCGGAATAACGAAGCAAAAGAAGTCAAGAATAGTCTATGCAAACATTGCGTCTGTACTGATACCAGTTCCACATGGTGAGGGACTTTCTATTCCAGAACCTCCAGCAGAATATTCTCTTGATTCATCTGATGAGGACAAGAGTGAGCTGACCTGTTCTTCTCCTGTTCCATCAGTTTGCAGCGATCCAGATTTTCACTGTGGTGCATCATCAACCCCACACAGAGTAACACAGGAAGAACCAAATGACCTCCTTTGTATTTGGACTAAACCAAGAATAAGGCAGAATGGCTAGGATAAAGACTCCAACAATGGAATCTTCTAGAAGAAGATGCCACAATTACTTTATATTGAAAGCAAAGCAAAGATTAAAGAGGGAGTTTTTGTGGGTCCTCAGATTCGAGACCTCTTTAAAGATGACCGGTTCAACAACTTGCTGCAGGGTGATGCGAAACAAGCATGGAATGCTTTTCGCCTAGTGTCTACAATCTTTCTAGGGAATGTTAGGGCAGAAAACTACAAGGAACTAGTAGAAGACATGTTGATGCAGTATCAGAAACTTGGCTGCAATATGTCTCTAAAGATCCACTTCCTTCATACACATCTGGATTTCTTCCCTGAATACTGTGGTATGGTTAGTGATGGCGAATGTTTTTATCAAGATATTACATCATCAGTGGAATAAAAATACCAGGGAAAACGGTCCACTACAATGCTGGCTGACTACTGCTGGACACTCCCCAGAGATGCTCCTGAACAGCTGTACAGGAGACAAGCAAAGAAATCTAAGAAGTAGTCTATGACTTTTTACAGGTATTAACCATAAGCCTATTACTATTGTCATGCATTTCGTGATGTAAACATCCATTTGTTGCAGCTTACAAAAAACCTAGAGCCAAAATTAGAATTTGACTGTCATATTTGTGTTGAGCTCATACAAACTGATAGGAAATGACTAATTTTATATCAGTAACATGACTTTTGTAAAAATTTGTTGACCAGTGTTATAGTTAGCAGGGCCCAGGCATGTAAGGGACACTACTAAATATTTTTAGAGTTTATTATTTCATATAACATATTCACATATAAGAATTCACATATATTCCATCCAGGGTTTTATCAATAAATTTTGTAATTATATATTGTCACTAAATGAGATCAGATAATATAGTATGTTATAACATACTTTGCTCGACCATTCCCTTGTGAATATCTGCCATTTCCATGTTTTACTCTAGGATGAAAAATACTGGTGTCAGTCCAGAAACAGAAAAGTAATTAAAAGTCTGATGAACCTGGATTGAATCCTACTGATTTTAAGAGTCACTTATCCACCCTATACCTTAACATTTTTAATAAGATATGATAATACCAATACCTTCGGGTGTTACAAGTATTAAAAAGAACTCATGTTTACAACAAATATTATCAAATGCTCAACATATATTATCCCAGACTCTACTGGGGGTAAAGAGAAGACAAAAAAAGTCCCTGACTTTTTGTGGTAGGGAACATATAAGCATAAAATACATATAAATGCAATATCAACTCAAAATAAGTCTATGAGCAAACCTCTGTTTTGTCTATTTCAGATCACCTTATACCCTGCTCATCCTTCAGATTTTAGTTCAAATGTTACTCCCCTAGAGAAAGTGATTGTAAAATCTCAGATTGGTCAAATATTTTTAGATTTAGATTATTTCAAAACACTAATCTCTGCTGCAATATTGCATTTACTTCTGTGATTACTTACTTCATCCATTTTTCTTCTTTCCCTAGATTAACTACCATATAATGGCAGAAGCTATGACTACTATTATTGTCTAATATTATCTCTAGAGGTAACTGTGTCACCTAGCAGAGAACAGACACTCAAATAAGCATTCACTGAGTAAATAAAGTTGATGTATAAAATAAATACCAGCTTTTATTATGAGAACATACTTCCTGATTTCTTCTCCTAGAACTCCATGATTATTTTTAATTTACACCAGAAAGCACTTGAACACATCTAGGGAGGGTTTCAATATCATTCCTTTTTATTCAATTAAAAACCTAAAGACCAAGATTATCTCCCTAGCTCTCTAAGAAGGAATTCTCTCACACAGTAATGATTTGTGATTTACTACATAGAGTTCAACTGACTTTCATCCAGCATCTGGGGACACATCATACAATTGAACAATGGGTTCCCAACAACAGTCACAGGCACACTTAAATGTGAGTAGCAAATGGCATATATCAACCTCAAGGGAAAGAAATATAGATTGAGCAAGTGGAGAGAGAATTAATATGGTCAGAATGAATGGATCTGCTTACAATTCCCAACAATGGGTATTCAGGATCTGGTTTTGGCATTTAAGAAGAAAGAAATGTATCATGGATTATGTATATGAGTGTGCATATATAACTACATCAAGTAAGGTTTCCACATATTGTGGGGGTTAGAGATATTCACTAGTGTGTATGTGCATTGATATGTGTGTGTATCATACTTAGTCCTATGCATATGAATATACGGCTGTGCATGCGTATATGTGTGTACCTGCATAAATGTTTAATTAATGCATGCACATATGAGTGTGCTGAGGTAAGTATGTCAGTTATTTTGACCTTTCATCCTGACTTTCATTCAAAGAAATTAGGGGAACTCAGATGAGAAGGTAATAGATTTCTGTGCATTTGCAATTCATACCAAGGCAGTTCCTTGCCATTTTAAGTGGTTTAGTTTATATTTAATAGTACCCAAAAATAAGAGGAAAAATTAAAAGTTGATACTTGATCTGCTTTTTGTGAACCTTCAAGAAAATCAAGTACATGATTTGGGAGAAATGTGTTGCCACTTAAATAACTCCATAGCCCTGCTTCCTATTGCCAGCACAGATTTGCAGAATAAAAAGCTCTTGAGCAACATTCCTCTATAATATTGATTAGAACATATTTTTAAATTAATGGCAAATAAACATGTTTCTATTGAGACTTTGGAAAATAAAACACAACAGCATAGTCACTGAGACCCAGAATGCTAAATACCAGAAAATGAGAAACGCCGACCACTCCCTGTCCATTGGTGCTGCTCAGCAGAATGCAAATGAGGACCTTTCCTAATCTAAGGCATTGCTCTTCATTTTACTTCGAGATGTGTGTGCATTTGCAGCTCCAGATGCATTTGCAAAATTAAAAGCATAATTTATCTCCAAAAAGCAATATTCCATCAGCCTAGTGACTTAGTTCTGATGAGAAACTAGCTCTAAACAATGTTCATTCACTGTTCAGTCTGGTCCCAGGAGTAGCAGTGGGGTAATAATCGCCAACTTCTAGGACGGGTTGTGGAGATGTAAGTCAGGTACTCTCCTTTATTCAAGCATGTTTATAGGCTTGTCCCTGACTCTATCCTTCTCCTTGCATCATCAATCAAGTGGTTCAAAATATATAAAGGGGCCTATCCGGTGGCCTAGGGGTTAAAGTCTCAGCAGTATCACCCTGAAGGCCCGAGTTTGATCCCTGGTCAGGAGCTGGCCACATATGGCACAGCAGACCTCTCCTGTCTTGCCAGCTGCTCCACTTTGCAGTGTATTTCACTGTCTTACCGTTCTGCTCCTCACTCTGTCTATGGTGAATCCTCACACCCCTCACACCTCTGGCCTACACCTCAATTCTATGCAAGGAAGCAAAGAAGGGATAGAGGGAGAAAGGGAGGGAGGAAGGGAGGAAGGAAATAAAATGTTAGGAAAAGTGGTAAGGATCTTGTTACCAGAAAACACCCAAGATCAGGTTTTTTTTTTTCTTGAACTAAATATTCGGGTAGTGTGTTTTTAAGCTGTGAGTATGAAAATGGAAATGTCAAGTCATAGATAAAGTTTAGTCTCAATAACAATCAACAAGAACTACACATATCACATAGGTTCTGGAAACTCCCAGCTACACGGCTGAGGTGATAGGTTGAAACTATTCTGTCTGTGGAAGGAGTGTGTTTACTGAATCAGCAGGTACAAATCCAAGACTAGGGATGGGAGCAGAGAATACACAAAGATCAGTAGTAGCTTATCACAGAAGACTTTGAGAAGATAATATTTCACTTTGCCTATGTTTCTTTTGAATCTTCACCATCACTCCAGAATGCATTGATCTATTTCAATCACAGATCCATAAGGTTTGTTCACATTTGTGTACGTGTTGCTTTATTTTACTATTTTGTAGTTATAAAGATTCTCAGCAATCACGGAGGAAAAAAGAATGAAAGGTATTTATCCAAGGCCATAAAACAGATTGTGAAACAGCCAGCTTGGAAGAGAGACGAACTGGATTCATGTACTAGTACTTTCTCTTGTACTTCCTATTAAATAAGGAACCACTCTCATGGTGAGTGTGGCTATTAAAAGGTACAGCAGACAGGTGATTTTGCACAGAGAAATTATAAATGAGTATTGACCTATTTTTTTTAACTCTAAAGTTTTCTTAGGGCTAATAACTTTCACAGCATTGGTTGAGAATCAATTCAGATAAAAGTGATCACAGATGCTACCTTAGAAGAGTAAGGTAATCTTCATTTAATATAAAAATAACTCTCCTTATTGATGTCAGTATATTACTTTTTAAATATATATATGTATGTATGTATTTTTAAAATCAATGCTGATGGAGTACTCCCAGAGTTGAGAAACCAACGGGGAACCAGATTATTGAGATTATTTTATGAGTCTGGCCTTTTTTCTCCCTTTAGTCTACCCTTATGTTGCCCTTGATTTAAAGTTAATATGAAATTCTTTATTTTCTTAGTGTCAGGTACATTTCCACTTATCTTAAAAGTTCTGAGAGTTAATGGGCAACCAGGTACAAAGGTTTTCACTGTCAATGTGTGATATGGGCAGCGTGTTACCAACAGCTCAGAGCACCCACCCCAATTTACTTGGGGGGAGCATTTCTAAATGCTTCAATTTGAGGAAGAACATTCTGCCAGCACTGATTAGGTGAAGTCACAGAAGTCCAGGGGTGACAACTGAGTGCTATCTCTCAGCACACAGCACACAAATATCTACCTCCTTTCGAGACTTCCAGTGCGTTACTTCTGCTTAATCCTTGTGCCAGAGAGAAATATGGGTTATTTTGTTTTTGTATTTTGCATCAACACTACATACTAAATGGCTGATTTAACTTCTCTAACTTCCCCAAATCACTTTAGTTCAATATTTAAAGGCCGGGGACTATGCACACATGTGTTTCCAGCCTTTTTGCAATGAGTAGATTGAGTTCAGCATAATGAACCAGATTCAAAACTCAAATATAGAGCATGAACTGGCAGCTTCTGTAAGTCAGCAGGGCCAGAAGCCATGTCCAGGAAGGTCATCCAAAAGAGAAAGCAAGGCAGGCTGACAAGGTCCAGAGTCAGTGAGGACAAACAGCAGGGAGATGTGCTCAAGCAAGGATGCTGGTGGGGAACTCAGGCAGAGAATGAGATTAAAACTCAAGTGACAAACCAAGGTCAACTTAGTCCACAAAATGTAACGTTCATTATTTCATTAGCCATAAGGGAGGGAAACCATATTCTGGTTTGAGTGTGTGTGTGTGTGTGTGTGTGTTTGATATCTATTATGACTTGCAACTTAGGTGCTCTACTACATTCAGCTGGATAGGGTATGTTATTTTTGATCCAGAACCTATGTGACCTAGAATCCATGCTGCATATGGTATTTTGGGGCTAGTGAATAAGCAAAGATTATTGCTGTGGTCCAAACCTCAGCATAAGAATATGTCTTCTCTGCTTCAAGTCTCAGCACTGTCAGCTATTAATTGTATCACTATGAGAAAATTACTTAACCTTTCTGGGGTTCATTTCCTTTATAGCTATAGTGGGTGTTATATAAATTAGGTCAGGATCAACTGCTATAGTAACTATACAGTAGCTCAAACATACAGAATTTTTTTTGACAGTTTACTTAATTTCTTACTTTAAAAAATATCAATCTTGATTTTTTTTCTGGTTAGCAGATACCTCTCTTCCATATAGTGGGACTTACCCAGGGTCCCTAGAGCTCATGGCTCCACTATATCCTAGGCTCTTATAATGATTTGCAAGCACCCAGTTCAAAGGCGGAAAGAACATGAAGATGATCCTTTCTGAAACACCTTTGCTTACATTCCGTTGGCAATAACTAGTCACCTGGATGTGAGCAGAACAGAGAAATATAATATCCGACTGACCCACTGTTTGCTAGAGAAGGTCCTACTCGATAGCAGGCTGAATCATGACTGCTGAGGATATCAGGTTCTATTTCCAGAATCTATTGATTTTACTTCATAGATAAAAGTAATTTTTGCAGATGCTATTAAAATAAGGACTTGAGATGGGAGATTATCCTGGGTTATCTCGTAGGTCCTAATGAGAGGGCAGCAGATGGAGACTTGACACAAACAGGAGGAGAAGACTGGAATGTTGTCACCACAAGTCAAGGGATGCCAGTGGAGAGGGAAGGCACTAAGGGCCACACAATGCCTTCCCTGTGACCCCAGGAAGCAGTTTGTCTTGCTCCAGGGCACACTGGCAAACCCGCAAATTGTGTTTGTATCCAGCGAGCTCAGTGCATAGGCTGTGCAATTCTGTGCCCTCTGTAAGAAGCCACATGTAAACTGTTCTTAGAACTATTTAGCTATCAGTGGCCCTCAGGACCATCTCCCATTGTCTCTATTTTGGGCTACAGAGGGGAGGGATGGGCTCCTTTTACTGCTGCAAGAAGTGGGGGGTGCGTGCAGCCACAAAACCCATGGAGGCTGCAGAATGGATCTGCTAAGCACCGGCGTGGACACACGCCAAGGCTGCACGCAACCCTACTCTCGGTCTTCTTTAAATTCGTGTGCACACTGTGTGTCCTCCATGGCTCTGTGTGCTGGTCTCTTCTCTGGGTAGTAACTCTCTGCCTTATGACCTGAACCACTCTCATGCTGCCTTCAATACTGCAGCACAGCCTGATGAGCCAGTGAAACCCCAGAAGATGAGCCACAAACCAGGTTTTCCTCAGAGTCTCCCAAGTGCGCACGGCCCTGACAATACCTTGATTTCTGTTCAGTGAAACTGACGATAGACTCCTGGCCCCCACAACTGGGAGAAAAAAAGTTTCTTTTGTTTTAAGCCACCCAATTCATAGTAATTTGTGATAGCAGCTATGGAAATTAATTCATACTTTATACAAGCATATATTTGATAGGACAACTGGTAATTTATACAATAGAAATATTAATCTCTACCTCATAGAATTATTGCCAGATTAGATAACTCATGTAAAGAATTTAGGAAGGTAAGAATTCAATTTGCAGATAATCTGCTAAATATAAATAAAGTTCTAAAGTTTGAAGGTAATTTAAATAGCGATAAGAGTGGCTCATCATCTTCTTATTTGCATTCTGATATATTTTTTGTGGTTAAGAGGAAAAGGTGGAATTACAGCACTCTAATTGGCCAATGCCCATGAGAACCGGCAGCATATGTGTGCCTGCCATCGTAATGGGTGGCAAGGGAGGTGGCGGTGGGGAGCTCTGAGAATTGCTGATCTAAATGGAATATGTGCAAATCAGTACAAATTAAGTAAGCCACTGACTGGGAAAATGCTTTGTGAGTTTTAAACTGTAACATTTCTTCTTCTACCTCCTTTTTCTTCTTTTAACAAACACTGGTGACTTTGTGAAGACATCGACAGCTTTGGATGATGGGAGAATTGCACTGGCATTGCCGGAAGGGAGAGCGAAAGGTTAAAATTCCCTCCTGTTACTTCTGTTCTTCATATTTAATTCTTAGGAGACCAAACTAGAGAATAAATTGAAAATAATACTCTCAAGTGAAGACCGCTATTATGCTTGTATTCCATTTAAAATATTCTTTATCTTTTTCACACATGGACACTTAGAGTTAGCTCTGTTTATTCAAATCATTAAATTTGCTATAGTATCAGAAACCCTTTGGGAATATTTGCCTGAATATTTTTTTTTTCCTAAATGACACTAATTTTATCTTGCTCTAGTAATGTATGTACATGGTCAATGACTGAAATCTGTAAAATTTAGCAGAGGTACTACAACTCATAATATAGTGGTTCCCAGTTCCTTTTTTCCATCTTTCATTTTCAGAAGATCTTAAAGTCTATCTAAATATTAACTCTACACAATCTATCTAAATTTCATCTACTTAAATACTAACATCAAAGTACATGACACACATATCAGTAATTACAGTTTGAAAATGGAACCATAATAAAAATGTTATATTTAGCTTACTTTTCAAGTTTTTAAGGTCCTCAAGCCCATTTCATTAATAGAACTTTGAAGCTCCAATTAGCAAGTCATCATATTATACATACAATATCAGCTATTAATCCTTTGTTGTGAAAAAGGTGCTAAAATAAACATTTTAACTGACTTATCTCATTTTTTAAATTCTACAGAGTGTTGCTGGGAAGATTGTTTATATCACCATTTTAGAAATGATGAATCTAGTACCCAAAGAGTTTAAATTATTTATCTAGGATTAGAGAGTTGGAAATGTCAGCCAGTGTTTCAGTGGTGAAATGCCTGATGTTGTAGTCAAAGTCCTTGACCACAACAAAGATTGCAAAACAAGGACAGACATTCTGGACAACCATGGTAAACTTCCCCTCCCACACCACCCGTATATTTGCAATAAAGAGAGGTAGGCAGGAGTTATAGGACTTATCTAATCTATGAACAACTAACTTCAGATAAAATTTCTAAACAAGACTTAAGGATTTGAAAATATAAGTTTTACCATTCTTTTTATGTCTTCTCACATCATACTGAATTTAATTTCACCTGCTGGCATATTACATGGTGTAAATAAAAAACAGAATAGCTCACACCAATAACACACTCAATCCCTACACCATAATGATCTTTTCCAAGTGAAATGTGAATAACATTGATATAAATATAAATTATTTGTTTCAAAAGTGCTGCAAAGAAACCAAAAAACGGGATCAGACAATGACAAACCTTGAAAGCTGACCATAGATATGAGGCATCCAGGAGGGGAGGCGGGGAAGGAGGAGTGAAAATGGGGGATGCGGTGGAGGGAGCCCAAGGGACTGTGGTGATAGACTAGAGGTACTTTCTTTGGAGGTGAGAGAACTACAGTGACCACACCTGAGGGATGAAATCATATACTGTTCGAAAATAAACAATGATGCAAGAAAAAAGTACTTCATTTGAAAATAAACTAACTTCATTTTTAAAAATGCATTGTTAAACAAATAAAGAAGCAAACATTTATCTTCACTGGTCCTGAAAAAGCACACAATGAGGAAGATCTAAAAATCTAGCATATTTTCAATTGGTTCCAAACTGGCTGCACTGTCTGTCATCTCTGACACCTCAAGGTATTTTTATTTCAAGTAATCTATTTTTTAATTTAATTTTTAAATATTTATTTATGCATACAACACTGGGGTGTAGGCTAGAGGTGTGGGGGTATAGTGGTGAGGGAATTCACCAGAGACAGAGTGGGGAGCCGAATAGGTGGATGGACTGAAGTACACTGCTGAGGGGAGCAGTGGGCGAGACAGGAGAGGTCTACTGTGCTATGTGGGAAACTCCCTGGCTGCAGTGGCTGCAGATAGCTTCATAGGCTGAGATTTAACCCCTTGCACCACCAGGGAGGCCCCTATTTCAGGTAATCTAACAGGCGTTCTGTTCATATCTCTTATATTATTCTCAAGGAATCTTATCACAAGAAGAAATCATAAAGGTTAACTTGCCCAAATCACCAGCAGTTATATAAATCTCTTATTTCCTCCCTCAAACAGCAACTTAATCTGTTCTCACATATTAATTTACATAGAGTAATCATCTGATGCAGATTATAATGTGAAAGATTCAATAACTGTTCTTCAAAGCTTTCACAGTGTTTTAGAAACACAGACCTGCACTTATATTCAGACTTTACCACTTCTATCATGGAAAACTACTTAACCTCTCAGATTCTCAATGACCTTATTTGACATTTAGTAATAAAAGTATTCCTTACTAACTGGATTCTTGGTAAATGATTATTGTAATAATTCTTGGAATTTCCCCAGATAAAAGACTCTGGGAAAGTCAAGTAAATTTTCTTTGCCTCAGTTTCCTCATTTGTTAAAACTATGGCACTTAAAGAAAGAATAACTGAGTGAATAACTGAATGTGATGTGTGGCAGAGAGGGAACATTTAATAAGAATTATTATGATTACTTACTATTAAAAATAAGTAAATGTCACAAGTACACATGCATCACTGCTTTACAAAATAAGGGACACTTCAAACAGGACAGGGTGAGTCAAGAAAAACTTACAGGAAATTTGAACCAAACAGTCTGGAAATTTCTGAGGGGGTGAGCTTTCGTTCCTTAAGTCTACTATATGGAACTAGAAAAGCCTGTTTGAACAGCAATGTGGACTATCGCACAACATGAGAGCGCAAACAGTCACGATTCAGAAGCAATTTTTCCTGGGCTCATTCAATTTATATTCCTTTTTCCCCTTCTTTTCCATCTCAGGGCTTAGTAGGAGACAATCCCTCATGGAGCTCCAGTCAGCTGTCAACTCTGAAGTATGATTTTCTTCCATTTAAGTTTTGAGTTATTGATGGGCAAAATATTTCCTCAACTTTTCAGCTTGAAAAAGGACTCTTTAGTTACTTGCTTGTAATTTAGAAAACCAGTTATATAAAGGGTGTGTGTGTGTGTGTGTGTGTGTGTTCATGTTAATATGATGACTATGTATATAGCTTTTGTTGGTAAAAGTTATGAAAAATTTACAAAGCACACATGTTACTTTCATGTTGTATTGCTGTTAACAAATTAAAGTTACACTTGTGTCTGCACATATAGACATGTTTCTACTTTCAGGTATAATTCAAACTCATCTGTCCTTTTCCCCAAGAATTTTCTGTAAGTCTCAGTATATTTAACTTCATATTTCTACCTCACTTTCTGCTTCATATAACGTCTTTCATACAGGAGATTGCTAATAAATATGTGCTGGAAACCAAATCAGAAATGAGACTTCTGGGGCACAGGCTGCTTGTGATAATGAGGTAAATTCATAAATTGATTTAGCAAACATTTGATTCAAGTCAGGCACGTACTAAGTGTCTACCAAGGTAGATATTGCAGGTAGAAGTGATGGATGCAAATGTTTGAGTCTGAGCCCTTTTGCTGGACTGCTGGATTGATGAAGTTATGTTTTTATGGATTTGCAGGACAAGCCTGAGGTAAAAGAGTAAAATTAGGGTAAAGTTTGCTAATATACTGTGAAATTTGGTAGAAGTCAGATTATGGCCAAAAGCTAGATAAAAATAAAAAGAAACGAATATTAGATAGGAATTGACAAGCATGAGTTAAAAGGTGAGTTCAATCATTACTAGCAAGATTTGTAGCCTTGTATTATAGCTGCTTATCCCATTTAAGATGTCAATGTATTTCTCTATAAAGCTAGGGATTTAATTCACGGTATCTACCTTGAGCATGAGTTTCTCCTGTTCCCTATCAATATACATTAAAATAGCTTAATATAGAAGTTCTTTGTCCTTTTGGTTATCTGCTACTACATTACAATCCTCTCAGAATTTAATGTCTAAAAATATCCATCAGTTTATTTCTCACAATTCTTTGGAATGACTGAGCGCTGCCTGGCTGTTCTTCTGTTCCATGTAATGTTGGCCAGTGTTGCTGTCATCTAGGGGATTGATTGGATTGTAACTTCAAGATGGTTTATTCACAGGGCTGGTATAGACTGGGAGCTCACCTTAGTCAATCAGAGCATTTTCATATGGACTAGTCTTCTGACTTGTATTTCTCAGAGCATGGCAGTTATGTTAAGGGGAGGGTATGAAACATGAGAGTTCCAACAGAAAGAATGTGCAAGCCGCCAGAAGCCTTAGGTGTTGAATGATGCAGTACCACCACTGCTGTATTCAAGAAGCCGGAAAGCCACAGGATTAGCCAGCTTCAAAGGATAAACTTTAACTCTCACTAGGGAGACACAACAATATTGTGGACATCTTGAAGTCACCAATATGTTTTCTCTTTGGCTATAAATTATGCATATTCATTTCACTTGTGAAATGTAATCCCTTTCTACCTCAGACCTCCAAAGGTCTCAATCTGTAATTCGTTATGGCTTCAAGAGCAGAAACTTGTCACATAAAGAAGGCTCAGCTATAGATGAAACTTTTTGGATTTGGTTCATTTCAATAATGAGAACTAATAGACTGAAGAGAATAATCTGACTCCCACACACACAACACAAAACTGTGAGTCAGAGACAGGAGAACCATAATTCACACTCCCATCTAGTGTTGAGCGCTAAAGGCTTACTAACCACTCTCCAGAGACAGGAGGAGTGTTGATTCCTAGCATTGGCTAATTTCTAGGGTGAAATATTTCCATCATGGCCAATTTTAATCTAGCAACATGTTGTCAACTACCTTATAACATTTTTAAGAAGTGAATTATTGACTCTTCCACTACACTGTGTCCCATCCAAGAAAAATGAGCTGGGAAATCAGAGTCACAACAAGGAAACACAGCAATTCTGAAATCAAGCTGGGTGTATGTTGACCATTATTTTATTACAGTGGTTCTCCTTGACTCTTGACTCTACTCTCAGGCCTATCAGCTCTGCTAGCCGGTCAGTCTTTCCTTTCTAGAAGAAATGCCCCCAAGTTGTAATAATTAGCATCCTCAATCATCCCTCTGCACAAAATAAGTTGGAAGTCCAGAATTTTCTGTTCTTTTTAAATTGTCTCTGTTCCTTAATTGTAAGTTTATAAAAACCCCTTTAAAAACAAGTTGCTTCCCTGTGTATCAATTTATAATTTAATGTGTGTTGGTGGTATAGTGGTGAGTATAGCTGCCTTCCAATTTATAATTCACTCTGTAAGTCAAAATCTAAATTAACCCATTTTATAAAAATCTGGAAATCACTTTGAGGTTAGTCCCTTTTAATCTTGGGCTGGGAATCAGAATGTGTGAAATAATACCCTTAACATTCTTGTAATCTTTCTTGTCTAGTAAATGTTAAGATAAGTATCCTTCAGAGGATGTATGAGTATGAGTATCCTCATTGCCTGCCTGAAAGACCCAGATTTAAATCTAAGTTCCTAACAGACTATAACACATGCATGCGTGAGACTTGACCTGGGAACCTTATAGTGCCCAGAGTTTGATCTTTTCTCTCAGGGCATTTTGTTAACTTTTGGAGTCTTCCTGGTGGTGACAAGGGGAGAAAACCATTTATTTTTAAACCAAGATAGTCCTTGTTAAAAAGAGTTCACTAGGCTTCCCTGGTGGTACAGTGGTTGAGCGCTGCGCTGCAGAGCTGTCGGCAGCTCGTGATGCGAGTTCGACGCCCAGTCGGGGAGAATCCCACATGGTGCGGCAGACCTCTCCTGCCTCGCCCGCTGCTCCCCTCAGCAGTGTACTTCTGATCTGCCTGTTCTGCTCCCCACTCTGTCTCTGGTGAACCCTCTCGCCTCTGGCCTGTATCCCAGCTGTATGTATAAATAAATTAAAAAAAATAGTTCACTAGATTCTACTTGAAAATATAAGACTCCCTTCTTTAATCCATGTCTTTCTAACTGTACATTATCACATGTAGCTAAAATAAATGAGTGGACCCCTTTGATTTATACCTTAAAATATCTTCAGCTAAATCCACAAGTACATAAGGTATATGTTCTAGTCTATTCATTGCCTTAGGTATTGCCAATTTTCACTGCAATATGACATGAGTAACCATTATTTAAAATTTATTAAATTTATTTGTTTTCTTACATCATTAAGTAACCATTTTTGAAGTGCAACAACATTCTGCCTACAACTTAACTCCAAAGCCACTGACACATATTTATATTTTAAGGTGGCATCACACTTCCAGGAACTAATTTATGTTCTGGTGTCTGCTCTTGAACAACAAGCCACCCTAAAACTTTCTGTCTTAAAACAAGAACCATTTTATTATCTTTTATGATTATTTTGGCAGGGCTCAGTTGAGCGTTTTTTCTGTTCCATGGGACGTCGCCTAGGGCCATGGTCATCCAGGAGTTTGATCTAATGGGCTGCCAAAGATGGCTCACTCACGTGGCCGATGGTGGGTACTCCCTGGTGGCTAGAGTTCAGTTGGGCTGTTGTGGCAACACATGGCCAATCTCTGTGGCCTGGGCTTCTCATACCAAAGAAAATGGGTTGCAACAGGGGAAAAAAAAAAACAAAAACAAAAAAAAAACACCAAGGAGAGATGTTCTAAAAGGAAAGAAGTAAATATCTCCTGCCTTCTTAAAGGATATGCCTGTAACTGTTGTAACATCCTTTCCTCATTTGTGTGGCCTGTAGGCATGGAACAAGCACAAACACAGAGGCAAATGGAAAGAGAGGGCATGATATCAAGGAGGGCATGATAAAGACATTTTGGCTACCTTTAATCCAACAAAGAGGCTGTTCCTTTTCATGGGGCAAGCACATACTGGCAACCAGAGAGAACTACTTTGTTTCCATAATTTTTGATGATTTTGGTTAGGTTACACAAGACTGTAACTTCTTTTTCTTCATTTGTGAACAACCATGGAAGTAGGAAATTCTCTCATTCTGGAAAAAGATTATGTCTACTATAATCCCCACTTCAAATGACTGGGGACTATTATTTTGGTGTCTTCCCTGATGACATTCCCAGATCATTTCTATTTGGATATCAAGAAGTGCATTTCCTATGGATTCACTACTGTTATCCTATAGCTAGTCTCCCCCACCCCTCCATAGAAAAGAGAATCTCGAGCTCAGGATATCAAGATGCTAGACTTAACTCAGCTATTTTCTAAGTGACCTTGGAAAAATCAGTAAACTCATTCAGTTTCTCACTTATGATGTACTGATAAAAATTAGACAAGATGAGAATCTATTATAACGAGACCATGAATGTGAAAGTACAGAATGACTATCTTCACAAGGAAGCCTTCTGCTGAACCCTCTGGGGATTACAGCTTGTGCTCAATAGAATTTTACTTTGGCTGATTGAAGTCAGCCAGCTGACACTTCCCGAATCATGGAAAAAGAGGCCTCTGTCCACAGCTACTACATGCACTATCGCCTTGGGGAAGAAGGCCATATACCAGTGGGGTCCCCATCTGCTTCAGGCAGCCAGCCAGCCAACTCCAACCTGTCAACTAACCATCTCCTTGCCCAGTTGGTCTCTTCATAATACATCCTAAACCCCAGTAATTTCCATCTGTTTTGTTGATTGTTTAGATACTTGGTCTATAGGATACCAAATCATCAGTGTGACTAATTTGAGTACTTGATTCCTTAGGTGTTCTGAAGTCACAAAGCCACATGATTCATATAGGGAATATTGAGGGTTCCTTGGGGCTCTTTGGGAAGGTGACAAAGCTGTTTGTGACATGTGCCATTACTGTTTCAAAGCCACTAAAAATGTTGGAATCTAGAAATAGGAAATAGAATTAACTTTATGCAGGAAAGTTAAAACACCATCCTTTTGCCCACATTTTTCTTTCACTGGTCTAACTGTAATGCTTAAAATTCTAACTTTTCGCACACTTTGTAGATTGATAGCCAAAACAAAATCACCAATGAACCAAGATGGTAAATCATCATAAGCTAGCAGTATAATTGAATAAATTTATTATTTTTTTAAGCAGTAGCTTTCTAGTTGAGGCCTTAAGGAATGGAACAAAAAATAGGTAGTAGTATCATAAAGAATGGGGTAAAGGAAAATTATTGTTTTTATATTACTAATAGAAAAAATAAACAGTTAAGTACCAAGGAAGAAAGGATAATGGACACTGGATAAAAGATTAGAACACCAGCCATGGAACAAATGGCATACAGAAGAAGGTATTTATTTCAAAACCTTATGGAAGGATGTTCACTAAGGAGACGGGATGTAAGCTATCTGACATTACTTGGGTGGAATGGTGGTAACTGATCATTCCAGATTGCTCTTAGTTTACCTCTGTGCTTGTTAATAGCTATTGTATTTTTCTCAGGCAATTTAAATAGATTGCAAAAGAAGCCATAATAACTTGGGTCAACTTCCATTAAGAAGTGAAGTTGGGCCTCCCTGGTGGGGCAACCAGTTAAGTGCAGCACTGTGGAGCTGTCGGCTGCTGTGGCACAGCACGAGTTCGATGCCTGGCTGGGGAGATTCCCACAAGGCGCAGCAGACCTCTCCTGCCTCCCCCACTTCTCCCCTCAGCGGTGTATTTCTGTCGATCTGCCTGTTCTGCTCCCTACTCTGTGCCTGGTGAACCCTCTCACTGCCCACACCTCTGGCCTGCACCCCAGCTTGTATGCAAAAATAAAAAATAAATCTTAAAAAAAAAAAAGAAGTGAAGTTGATTCTCCCACCCTTTAATCTAGGCTTCCCTAATGACTGGTTTTGACCAACAGAATGTAGAGGAAGAGATGGCATGCCAGTTAGAAGCCAAGGTTTTAAGAAATCTTACCGCTTCTGATTCTGTTGTTTTCATTTTCTTCTATCAGGTTCTGAATAAAGCCAGGCCAACCTGCTGGAGTCCAGGTGCTCCTGACACCCACAACTGAAAATGTGTCAAGCCCTAGAGGCAAAGCTGCCTATGTAACAGCACTGACCACAGATATGTGAGTGAACCCAGCCAAAAATGATGGCAGGAGAATCACGAACTGAGACCCACCCTAATTGCCAACAAGTGGAATCATGGGCTATTTAAGTGACTTCTGCTTTAAGGCACTAAGCTTTAGAGGAGTTCATTATGCACCAAGAGCTGACTGACTGGGCCTCCCCGGTGGCGGTGCAGTGGTTAAGCGCTGCGCTGTGGAGCTGTCGGCAGTGGCGACGCGAGTTCGACGCCCGGCCGGGGAGAATCCCACATGGTGCGGCAGACCTCTCCTGCCTCGCCCGCTGCTCCCCTCAGCAGTGTATTTCTGATCTGCCTGTTCTGCTACCCGCTCCATCTCTGGTGAACCCTCTCGCCGCCCCACGCCTCCGGCCTGTACCCCAGCTTGTATGCATAAATAAAAAATAAATCTTAAAAAAAAAAGAGCTGACTGATGCAACAAAAAATTGATTTTAGAGTTATTCATAATAGGTGGGCATCTTCTAACATTTTTACCAGGAAGTTGTTGAGAAGATAGTGGAATGCAGAAGAAGAGTTGGGTATAACCCTCTCAAGACTTGTTCTGCTTGAGTGAAGCTCTTCACTAGATCAGAACTTTGGCTTCTTTCACTCAAACAGCAAACATTAAAATGGCTATGAAGAGGTGCTGGCAGACAATAGTTTTATCAACTTGTACAAGTAACATTCCCAATTTAAAGCACATACCTCAACCCAAAAGAGTGAAAATAATGAGGAATATTTCAGTTGCTAAAAATGATAACAGAGCAGTAGTAGTAATTAGAATTTAAAAAAATGATCTTTCATTATTGAGAACTTTCTATGCTTTGGGTACTATGTTAAGGACCTGAACAGCACATTCTTATTTAATCATCACAGTAATAATGCAACCCTCATTTTACAGATGAAAAAAATCCAAGTCTCAAATAGTCAAAGTGATTTTCTCAGGGTCACAGTAGTAGGCACAAATGAAAGAACTTGAACTTGAATCTAGTTTGCTAAGACTTTTCAAATAATATCTTTATTTACTTTCTTAACAAATAATAAAAAAGCACCTACAATAAGTCAGGAATTCTTCCAAGTATGGGAAACAGTAACTGAGACTCACAGTGTTTCTGATTTCATAATGTGTATATTCTAATCAGGGGAAACGGGAAATAAGCAATAAGCAAATACATAATTTAAGAGTCTTAAGTGCTGTGACTAAAATAAATATGATGATAAAATAGGAAGTGGTTACTTTAGATGGTTGGTTGTGGATGTTGTGGATGCCACTGAGAAAAGAACAGCCAAGAAATATCTAAGTGAAAGGATTCTAGCAAGAGAGAGAAGCTATCACCCGAACCACAGGGCTGTAACACTGAACACTGGCTATCTGAGAGACAGAGGGTATAATATGGCTGAAATACAATGAGGGAAGCAAGGAATGGATAAAATGATGTTAAGCTAGGGTCTCCCTGGTGGCGCAGCGGTTGAGCGCTGTGCTGTGGAGCTGTCGGCAGCTGCGATGCGAGTTTGACGCCCAGCCAGGGAAAATCCCACATGGTGCGGTAGACCTCTCCTGCCTCGCCTGCTGCTCCCCTCAGCAGTGTATTTCTGACCTGCCTGTTCTGCTCCCGACTCTGTCTCTGGTGAGCCCTCTCGCCGCACCATTCCTATGGCCTATACCCCAGCTTGTATATATAAATAAGTAAATCTTTAAAAAAAAAAATGATGTTAAGCTAAACAGGGGCTCAATTCTTTAAAGGACTTCATCTCTTTGTAGATGATCATGAATAGCTTGGATTTTATTGCAAATACAGTGGAAATAATTGCAAGATTTTAAGTAGGTAAGTTACATAATATTGTGTGTGTGTGTGTGTGTGTGTGTGTGTGTGTGTGTGTGTGTGTATTTAAAAGATCATACTGACTTTTGTGTGAAAAATACATTATATGGGCCAAGAGTATAAACAATGAGACCAATGAGAAGTATTAAAATAATCCCAAGAAACAGTTACATCTAGGACTAAACCAATGATAGCGGCAATGGAAGAAAGTGAACAAATTTGTAATACAATTTTGAATGTTGACTTCTAAATACTTATTAGAATGATAGAGTCCAAGGTGGGCAGAATTAAGGATGACTTATAAATTTTAGAATATAAAAAGAAAAATAAAGACAAAAAGAGGATCAGAGATGCAGGCTCAAATTTTCTAGTGCTGATAACTCATGGTATTTCATAACCAAGGAAGAACTTTAATAGTTTATATAGGTGTGTTCAAAGAATTCAGCAACAGAAATTAAAAACATGGTTTTACCTGCAAATAAATAGTAATTAAAGCCATGGGGTTGTATGACTGGGTGTGCTCATTTAGGGAAAGAATTCAGAGATGAGTAGGATTGGTCCAATCTGGGAGAGAGTGATCAACAAAGGTAACTGAGAAAGAGAAGCTGTGAGGTAGGAGGAGAGTCAGGGGAACGTGCTGCATAAGAACAACAGAGACACAGATGTTTATTTAAATAGAAAATGATCGACAGTATTGAACGTTTCTGAGAGTCTGAATAGTAGGAAGAGATCATTTAATGGAACAATTTAGGAATAATTAACTCTTACACCATTTCAGAGGATCATTGGTAATAAAAGCCTAACGAGAAATGGGGAGGAGAAAGTGGAGGAGGAAAAGTACAATGATATTCTGACCTCTGCCCTATATAAGAAGGGAAGAACATATTTTGAAGAAGTTGACCTTTCAGTAACTATCCAGCTTTAGTTGGCTTGGTTAGAAATGTTATAGAAAATGTGATGAAAAACAGATAAAAGGTTTAAGTCTGAAATGGAAAAACTGTAGTGATCCTCATATTTAATAATATTAATATTTTGTTGCAGTCCAAGTCCCACTCTAAACAATACACAAGTTTTAGTAAAGCATGAAAATTTTATACAGAGGGGACCAACTGATATGTAAGCAAGGATGTGGGATACAATTTAACATCTACAATAAAATATGTTGCTTTTGATGAACAGTTTTATGGGAAAAGTCTACATTGATAAGCCTTGAAAAGGATAATTGATACTAGGATAAATAAGAGGAGAGGGAGTGTCATCCAGTAGAATTAATGCACAAATTGTAAGGCCTAAAGAGGTAGATTAAGATCGGTACAAGGCACACCTAGGTCCTGTGGAATGTATGTTGCTATAAACGGACCAGGAAAAAGTATCACAAAGAGAGCATTAAAGTATTAGCATGAGCAAGATGATTACGAGGAGTAAGGGAATGGAGGTGGATCTCCTTAAATAGGGGGCTACCGAAATAGACCAGATGAGAAGTAATGAGGTGTGAACTAGGTGCCAAAAACAGGAATGGTGAATGGGGAGCCATAACAAAGATGCTTCAGGGAAAAAATTCCCTCGCTGTGGGCTCATAGCAGTTCAACCCTGTGATCAGATCTATGATCGGTCAGACTGTAAACACTTTACTGTGCATGAATTAATGATCTGGGGACTACTCCTGGCTGAAATGTGTGAATTATGTAAAAGGGTGGGACTGAGCAGCTATAATGAGAGACAGATGTTGGGGGAGAGCACCTAGAGGCCTCTGCAACTGGGCAAATTGCAGTGTGCTGTTGGTTTACTTACGAGGATGTTTCTTGGAGCTCACTGAAGCCATCATAGAGGATTTTACTTACCTCTGGCCATCTGCTCCAGCCCAGGGCACCCTCGCTTCTACCATCCAGATATTCAGGATGTTGACCCAAGAAATAATGATAAGAAAAATAGGGAGGAAAAAAAAAGGAAAAGCTATCTCCTTGTCAAAAATCTTCGCAGACTTCATTCTATATTGGACAGGGTGGTGTATGAACACACTCACACTTGGCAACACTTAGTTCAAATGGGTAATGCCATTGTCATTCTGATGGAGTCTGGGATAAAAAGCTAAAGGCCGATTTTTTTTTTTTTTGGTTGGCCATGCTACGTCCTCATAATAGCCTTTGTTGGAATGCAGGTGAATCCATATAGTAGTCCAGATAGAAAACCATAGACCCACCGTTCTTATTTTTTTTTTTTTTTTAGGCTGGGAAACTAAAACTTAGAGAGATGAAGTGACTTGTACAAGGTCACATAGTTACTCATCGGCAGAATAATGCCTACAATTAAATCCAGTCCTATAAATTTTTACACAATAAACATATTCCATCCATAATTAAAAGCTCTCTCTTTTCTTCTGGTTTCATGCCCATTGTTATAACCATGTCTTTTCATTCTGATGTTTTGGTATCTGGGTGTCTTACTGAGCCTAGGGAAACTACACTTCTCAGGGGAGCCAATTCCTAGAGTTCACAACTCATCTGTGAGCTTGCCTTTCATATGAAAATGAATCAGTCCAAAGTTCATAGACACCCCCACCCTCACAAAACACACACACACACACACACACACACACACACACACACACACACACACTCCTCCTCTCTGCCTGCCTCCTATACTTGAAGTCAGTATTGCTCTGCTCTAATCATACCAAGTCCAGGTACCAGACAACTCAGGATGTCCCCTACATCCCAAAGCCTGCTGAAATTATTTAAGACTAACCAGTCCTAAGCCTGCTACCCTGCCTCATTTGTCCCATTCTGTGGCAGTTACAATAAAGTTTCTTGCCTCCTGACCAACCCTACTGCTTCTCCATGTGGCCCTGTCCCCTTATCTTGGGAACTGTGAATAGCACACTATCTTTTCAATAGCAGTCAGCTTATGAGCTGAATGATATCTGATAATAACACTTTCATTTTAAAATATCCAGACTTTCATCTCTCCCTTTTGCCCTATAAAGTAACACAATAACAGCTTTATCCCATCATAGTCACAGGCTCCACCCATTCATAAAGGGAAGGGGACTATACCAAAATGAAGATGACTGAGAGTCATCTTAGAATTCTGCCCAGTGCATGTAACATTCTTGAATATTTCCATAAGGCAGACACTGGTGTAGGCACTATGTATGTGTCATCTTATTTAAACAACATAATAATTTTACAAGAGGGATGTTTCCTTAACTAGTAACTGAAAAAAGCTGAGACTAAGATATTAGAATTGATGCTATGGTACTATTGATGTGCTACCATTCTTCATCCTTACTTGAGGAGTAAAACCCTGGTGGCAGGGGCTCTGAGCCAAGTCTCTCTCCAGGCAATGTCATGATCAAAGAGAAATGCCCCACCCAGAGACATATTTTTCCCCAGGTGCAGCTGGAAACCAGCAACTGGAAGGAACTATAAAGGATCCCAAAGTCCTCAAACTTCTAAAGCTCCTATTGCAATTTAACTTCTTCCCAATCTCACTCCCCTTGTCCCTCATCAATTCTGGTCTCAAAAGCACTTGAAGCAAAGCTCCTACATGTCAATCTCCAAATCTGGGCCTGTTTCTTAGGGAACCTCATCTAGCACAAGGAGATGGAAAAATCATGACCTGATTTACAGAGGGAGCACAAACTTAGCTCAGTAACTGAACCCATATGATAGCAAACTCATGACCTAAATCACTATTTTGCACCAACTCTTGAACACCCTAATAGTCACATAGCATCACCCATGAAGAATGGAAAATGAGCATTCATCTGAGGTATCACATTATTTGTACCAAGAAAAACTGGAAGAAATTTTTACTTTCTTATTGGAGTCAAGATACACAATAAACCTGTGATTGATTTCTTGCAATGTTATCAATTCAAATAACTTTGAGAGTTGAACAAGAAGTAATAGGTCTTCTAGGCTCACTCACTTTTTAATCTGGAATTGCATCACCAATGTCACTGCTTGAATGCCTACATTAATAGAAAACTCTGGCTTCAAGGTACGTGGTTCCCAGAAGCTTGTCCATGTTCCAGGTCAGTGATAGCAGAGTGCCAGGTGCAAATTAGGTGTTGAATAAATATCTGTTCAATAATCAAATTACTAATCATCACTCTAAATTTTCCAAATAGGAGTCTCTTGTGTCAAATATGTATATAAATAAAGCCAGTCATTTCTAGATAATTCTGATTACAGAACCAGGTTTGAGGGGAATCACTAAAGTTATCAGATTAATTCTTTCTGTGGCAAAATACACGTAAACATTTACTATTTAAATTTAATGTTTTATTGTAGAGAATAGATTTAGAGTGAACTTTTCCACCATGTGGATGGTATAGTGCTGAAGCATTCACTGCATGCACAATGTCCAACAACCGTCACCACTATCGAGGTCCAGAGTCTGTTTTCCATGCCAAAGGAACCTTGCTCCCATTAAGCAGCCACTTGCGTCTCCCTTTCCCCAGCTGAGATAACTCCCTGTTGCCTTCATCCATCCAAGTCAGTTTATCTCTTGGTGATGCTCATATTTCTTGTTTGTTCCCTGAGACTCTAACCATATCAGACTTGACTTACCTCTAAGGCATGATTTGGAAAATACACTTATCATGATTTTCTCCTCTTGATCTGTTTCTATTTGTCTAAATCGCCTTTAAATTGTGCTTTCGGAAACCTGGCATGGTTTTACCAGGAGGCATAAAGGAGAGCCATCTCCTACCTGGAGCCTGACATTACACTTCTTTAATTTAAGCCTTAAGTTGTTTCAGTTTTGAGAGTGGCTATTTTGTACTTCTGATACACATTGAACTTGACAACTAATTTCTCATATGAGCTTCTGGTATATCTTGTTTCCTTATGTCTAAAGATGTTTTAGGAATCTAAATTCAGGACTTTATATTCATCCTTTGAAAATTTGTTTAAAGTACTTTATTTTTCAACTTACTGAGATGTTTTAAGGTATGATTTTACAATTTCATTATTAGCCTAATTCAAATGACTTTCAAATGTTATCATCAGGTTGAACTTTTCAGGACCCCTGACACAGTTAAAGAATATATATAATGCATGAAATTTTATGAGTTTTTGGAAGCCTAGACAACGCTTCGGAATATCCATCTATCTACTCAAAATTCACAATATAACATATTCCAAGCACAGCAATCATATGTGCTGCAATAATTAGTGACATTTAGTTCATTCTTGAATTAGTATGGGGTTAAAACTGTATAAGGGCTACCCAAAGATTTCCTCTCTCACCCTAGTCTGTGGAACCTGTGGTTAGAATGGCAAAGCATTCCCATGGCTACGTCATGTTTATGGCACAGCTGACTTACAAGAGGGAGGTTACCCTGATTATCTGGTAGGCTCACTGAATTCATATATGCCTGCTGCTTCAAACATGAAGAGGGACATGTGAGAGGCATGTAGATTTCTCTAGGAACAGAGCGTAGACCCCAGCTGAGGGACATGATAGGTGCTTTAGTTTTACAGTCTCAATGAAATTAAGTCAGCAACCTGAATGAGGTTGGATGTAAATTCTGCCCCAGAGCCGCTAGACACTGCCAACACCCTGAATTGAGTCTTGAGGGATCTGTAGCAGAGAGCCTAGCTACAGAACTTAAGACCATCTGGATTTTTGACAGATAGGAGCTGTGCAGTGGCAAATGGTAATATTTTAATGGGCTACTTGTTATGCAGCAGGAGAAAACTAATACATCACAGTCTGGTCAGGAAATAATGCTGGGTTTTACAAATAAGATAGAATTTAATTGCTTCAACAGATGAAAAACAAAAAAGTTCAGAAAGCAAATACAGGAGTTTGACTCAACCTAAGGATTCCAAGAATATGAAGTCACTCTCATCTCTTATGCTGGAGGCAGAATGTGAGGAGGTGAAGATGCCAAAGGGCAGAGTTGGGAGATGGTGGGAGCAGGTCAATGGAAGCAGGATTCAGAGGAGACAAAGACGCTGTGGCTGCCACTTAAGGCAGAGAGAAAGGGAAATCTACTTAAAACTTTCTCCTTCTTCCCTCCAAGTGTCCATTAATTCTTCTCATTGGCTTATCTACCAGGCAAACAAAGTGAATAGGAACCCATAAATTTAATTACTTTGTTTTCTGAAATTCACAACAAAGAGAGAAAGACAAGGAGTGGATTTGAAAGCCAGGAGTCAAATGACCAGCTCAGAGTTTTTAGTAGAATTTATAGACTAGAAAAAAAACAACTTAGGTTCCATTTGTAAGTCACGTTATGTGTGCAGTACTGTGTCAAGCACTTTACATGCATATCACACACAATCTTCCTAATATCCAGAATTAGGCTGCCCCAATTTTTCATCCCTTTCCTGCTCTCTATACTTGCCATAACTGTATCCTGAAGAAGCTCTCCTCCTTATCTCTGACTTTAAAGTTTGTTCATCTGACTCCTTTGTCAATGATATAGGGTGGTTTTAACAAAGTTCCAGACCTCGGCTTGATGACACATCATATATTTTCCACAATCTCTTTTGCCTCTGTGACTCCAGGGGAAGAAGAGTCCTAGTTAACCTAATGTTCCAAGAAAGATGAAACAAGTGAAGCAGAGCTACGCAAGCCAAGAGCAACAGGGAGGAGCAAAGCTCCCCCCAATGATACAGCCTAGAGAAGAGCTCCCCTGCTCAATCCAGCCTCCATCAGTTAAAACCCTCTGATGACAAAAATATTAAAGTTTGTTTTCAGGCACAGAGTTTTAGGTAGGCCTTCCATGCAAAATTATCATGGTATCAGTTAACTGCTGCAAGTTATGAAAATTAGGTAACAGGAGACTAAAGCACAGATGGTTAAGGCATTCATCCATGATCACTAGACTCAATAAGCAGCAATGATGACATTTTAACTTTGTTATGCCCAACCACACTGTGCTCCCAACCACTATTTGTACTAATTACAATAAATCCTGGGTTTTAGCTTCAGATTGGGGAGCAGGAACAGAAGTTGGCAATCACGTTGAGATTTGTCATTCACATCTCACCTCTTTTTATATGGAAATGCTGTCAGAGTGGCTCCTCTTTTCTTAAGAAATGAGATCAAGCCAGGAGAACTCAGCTCCCATGGAGGAGAAACAAACACAGGTCACAGCAGCTGCCTGACTGAGCCCATGTCATCCATCGTTCCCCAAGCTGCTCAGAGACAGTGACGCAGTGTTCCAAGCTGCCTCTGAAACAGGCGAGCAGCTGGGCTGGAGCAAGAAGCCAGTGATTTAAGGTGGTGTCTGGGCCATTCCATGCTGCCACTTTGCCCTCAGAGGAATTAACGTAAGTGGGGAGTAGATGAGCTCTCAAGGAAGGTGGTCAGGCCACAGGTGCTGAACCATGGGAAATTTATGGCAGTTTTTCCAAATGGTTGCCAACAAACCAATTAAGCTTCCAAAGCCTGGGCAGCCTCTTCCCTTGTTTTACTCCATCCACTGTCACCATCTAGGTGCGATGCCTAGAACGTCAGGTCTGGGTCATAGCGATGACTACTCTGACACTTAGTTTTAATCTCATCATTCTTCATTCAGACTTCATTCTCTTCATTGAGATTCAATGGTTCATAGCGCCCTCAATTCCCTTTGTATCATGCATCCTAATGAAAGAGTCACAATATAAGAAGTAGAAGATAGGAAAGCAGAGATGTGGATTAGGATTCCAACAGCATCAAATATCATTGCATAATTGTATTGTTAAATAACTGCTAATAGCATCATTGTTATAAATATTATAGCTAATAAGTATTTAATGGAGATGGAGATGTAGTTACAGACACCAGCCAAGCAACAAGCACATGAGGTAGGCAGCATTACCCTCACTTTACGGAAAAAGAAATTGCAACTCAGACAATGTAAGCAACTTGCCAAGATCTTACAGTTCATGAGTAGTGGAACTAGCCTTGAACCTGGCGTTCTGGGTTTAGAAAGAACTCTTCCAAACTGCTTAGATGCCCACTTTCTATCTGTAAGCATTGGGCAACAAACTAAATTTTTTCAGGTTTTAGCTAAAAAAGAAAACTATGAAAACAACTTTTATTAGTTCAGATACATTTAGTTTTAAATGATAGAAAACTGAGAAGATACAAGTTTAAGATCAAAAAGGAAAATATTAATTTATGAAAAACAACTTGTTTGGGACCAGAGACTCAGATGATGTCATCCCTCATTACTGTTTTCCTCTGGGGTGGTTTAATTCCAGGTAGAGACTTCGAACATAGTTTTTATGGCAGCAACAGGTTTACACCCTATCAGTCAGAGTAACTTCAGTGACAAGAAAGCATCTTTTCTCCAATGGTTTCAGTTACTGTGCTGAGGTAGGTTGTTCTGAAATCAGTGTCCTAGAACAACAGCATACAGCACAGTCCATGCTGACTGGATGTGATCAGGTGACACTTCAAACCATTAGGAAGTGGTTTGTGAACCACCCATACTACACAGACTCATTGTGAAGAGTGAATACACACACACACACACACACACACACACAAATCAACATGTGGTTATTAGAAATTTAAGAAACCTAGAATATTGCAAATATTTCCTAATGTGCAATCACATTATGAACATGATTCTATCCATATTCATCGCCACATCCCCAAGAGTAAGATGGGTGGGTAGTCTTATTTCAACCACGTTGCATTGGAAGAAACAATAGCGTATAAAAGGTAAAGAGATCACAATATCTCACAACTAGCAAGTTGCAAAGTCAGGAATCAAACTCAATATGCTAAGTCCAGATTTTTTGCATTGATTTTTAGACCTGGATTCTGCCACCCTCTTAAGTGACAATGACTCTGTTGAACAACAGCTCTGCGGGACTTGAACCAGTACTTGTGAGTGTAGACTTACAATCTAACAGGGCTTTGTCTTCAGTGTTCAGAAACACACCATTCTGAATAGGAGAGAGAGAGAGACACTTGGGGGTGGGGGGAGGGGGAGGATAAGGGCACAAAATGGAGTAGGAAAGGACACAAGGGACCACGGAGATGGATCACGGGTGAATTGGTGGTGGGTTACCCAAGGGGAATACAAAATGTAAAAGACATAAATAACAATAAATATATATATTAAAAAAAAAAAAAGAAACACACCATTCTGGGAGACTCAAAAGGTGAATGTTGTCAGTGACAGACTGAATCTCTTACCTCCTCATATGCCCTTCCCAAATGGAACACTGGGTAATTTAAAAAGGCTAAAGCCAAAATTAAAAACAAAACAATCTTGCCCACTCACTGTCTATCTTATCAGTTTACCAGTGTGGGAAGTATGGTAGTCCAGGAGTGAAGCCAGCAGACAGATTTTGTTTAGGGAGTGTTAAGTCCTTGGCCCAGGCTTTGTTATCTTCATGGGTGTCCTCTCAAGAGGCACTGAGGGAAATGGAAGTTGGACCACTGTGGAGTGATTATGAAGTAGTATATGTACATGCGGAGCTCCACAGCAAAATCCAACTGAGAAATCACCCCACACAAAGAAAGTAGGTTGAACAATCCACAAATGATAGATATGAGAAGCAGCTCAGTCTTTACATCCATTTATCTAAATGCCATTGGAATATTCTGTAGGAATTATGTACAGAGTTGGAGAAGTAGGTTCATTGACATGAAGATGCACAGATAATAGGAAAATATGGACACTGCACTAAGCAGGTCTCAACCACCATCTCCTTGGTCTCCAGTCACTTCAAGAGATGGTGCTGTAATTCCCATTTTGAAGATTAAAAAAAAAAATCCCAGTGTAGAAGCTTTATATAGAGCTCAATGTTTTAAGAATTTCATAGTTGAGAGCCCCAAGTGACTCTCACTTTGCTATGTAGACCTTGCACGCAGAAGGGCCGTGAAGTCAGACCCTGAGATGTTGTTAAGACCTGTTATCTCCAGGAAGGTGTTATGACAGTATTTGGTTTTGTTGTTCTTGTGTTGATCTCCTTTTTGCTTACATGGATTTATTTAATTTTGTTATAGTAGTGATGATAAACATATAACTATAGTAATGCAAATCAATATTAAAAGTCAAAGAAAATTTACTTATTCCTGTTAAGAAATATTAAAATAAACTTTTTTTACCATCTACCTGACATGTATCACTTCAGTTAACTTAAATCATTAGAACTCAAATTAAACATACATAATTTCCATTAAGAAACACTGAACTTCAAAAAACCATATACCTAGCAATTTTCTTATTGCTATTGTACTATGGGTAGAAAATATGTAAAACAAACTCCTTTCATTCAAAGAGCTCAGCATCTTGGGCCAACAGGATATGGTCCTTAGGAATTAACAATAAGCAAGTATTAATATTATGCTACAAGAGTCTAGGTGAGGGAGTGATGGACAAGTGATTTCTTTGCATTTCTAACACTGATTATTGCCAATATTTATAGAAAACTTAAAGACTCTTAAATTTTACAGTGTCCATTATCTCACTCAATTCTGGAAATAACTATGCAAGTACTTAGGAAAAGTTTTAAGACTTACCGATGAAGACAGCGAGGCTCAGAGAAGCTGAGCGACTTCTGGCAGTCAGGTTATGAAGAAAGCACAAGCTGGTTTTGAACTGGGGAGGCTGATTCCAGGCCTGTAGGTTCTATTCACCATAGTGTAGCCTCCTGCATAAGACATGAAAATATTTCACATTTATCTCATTTGTTTTTACTAAAGCAATTAATTTAACCCATTTATATAGAATATTTGCTATATGTCAATAAATGTGGTGAATTATGGAGATAAAAAAGTGATTAAACCCCAAATAAATTTTACTTGTGGGATTAAACATTGAAAGTATGAAAAAAATAACTACAGAAAGAAAAGTATTAGATAACTTTTCCACCTTGCATTTGGTTCTTTTTAAACTCTGTATTTCCATAAATATTAAATTATGTTCTATTTTCCTATAATCACTATAACTCATCTTGATTCACTACTAAGTAATTAATATTATTTGTACAATGAAATATTCTAGAACATCAGTGTAGTAGGGTCAAGGGAATCGCTTAAAAATTAAAGTCAAGCTAAAAGTCTCAGAATGCAGCCTTATTCACAAGTTAAATTAATTTTGCAGGTGTAATTAATA
Organism: Scalopus aquaticus; assembly: GCA_004024925.1. NCBI lineage: Eukaryota > Metazoa > Chordata > Mammalia > Eulipotyphla > Talpidae > Scalopus > Scalopus aquaticus. The sequence goes on from PVIJ01002322.1 coordinate 103,222, forward strand.
AAGATTAGGTGACATTAGATTAGCGTTCAGCTCTAATCCAATGACTGGTGTCCTGATATGAACAGGGTTATCTGAACAGAGACATACACAGGGGAGAAAGACACACAGGGAGAACATCATGTGATGACAGAGGCAAAGACTGGATGGGGAGGAGAGGTGCCTGCAGCCCCCTAACATTACCAGCAGCCACCAGAAATTGGAAAAGGCATGAAGGATTCTCCCCTCCAGCCTCTGGAGGGAGCATGGGCCTACTTACACCTTGATTTTGCAATTCCAGCCTCCAGAACTGTGAAGCAATTTCTGTTGTTTGAAGGCACTTAGCTTCTGTTATTTTGTCACCACAAGGAAACTAATACAATGGATGCATTTTAGCCATTTCAAACTTGGTATGCATTTAGGGTATGTTGCTATTTGTCCTTATATGCAATGTTGCAGATATTTCTGTGACCGATTCAGAAATGGATCTGTTGTGCCAAGAATATATACGTAAAATTTTTTGATCCAGCCAAGTTGCCCTAAAAAAGTGTGGTATGAAAGAATGTTCTCACAATAGTATATGCAGCATCATTTCTCCATATTCTCACTAACGGTGGGAGATCTACACAAGAGTGCTTTACCACTTTAAACTCATTTGTGCTCTAATTTCTCCCACCTATGCAACTGAGGTAATGGTATTTTTTTTAAGATTTATTTATTTATGCATACAAGGAGGGGTACAGGTCAAAGGCGTGGAGCGGCGAGAGGGTTCACCAGAGACAGAGTGGGGGGCAGCACAGGCAGAATGATGGAAAGACACCACTGAAGGGAGCAGTGAGCCAGGCAGGAGAGGTCTGCTGATCCATGTGGGATTCTCCCTGGCCAGGCATTGAACTCGCATCGCTGCTGCTGACAGCTCCACAGCGCAGCACTTAACCGCTTCGCCACCAGGGAGGCCTGGTAATGGTATTTTTTACTTTGCAAGTTTTAAGAATAATATCTGTGTCAAATACTTAGGACAGTGACTTAAAAAAAAAGTTGGTCCTTTATTATTATGATTGAAGACTTCAAGACTTCAACTAAGAAACAAAAGTACCTTCATTTAAGAATGCTCACAAGAACATTTCTCATTCTGGTTAATGCCAAGTATCTTTAAGTAGAGATTTTGTTTTTGTTTTTGTTCTTGATTTTATCTTGGTCAAGTACTAGCAATAACATTAAAATGAACTGTAAGAGACATGCCTTATTTTCCTACGGTTCCTTCCCTGACTCTCTCTCCCCCCCTTTCTGTCTCCCTCTTTCCCTTGCTTCTTTCCTTTTTTCTTCCTGCCCTCCTCACTCTCCTTGTATTTCCTCTCTCTCTTCCACGTAATAAACTCAGGTTCAGGAAGGCAGGGTTAATGATAAATGACAAATGTGTCTATGCAAACCTATATACTAGATTTGTGATTAGAAAAACTGATTCATCCCAATCTCTGCCATTAGCACATTTAATTGGGACAAGTCATAATTACACTGGATTGCAGTTTCATTATTTATCTATTCATATATTATTTCACAAATATTTCTTGAGGACTTTCTAAGCCCTGATATGTGAAGAGAATCTATCGAACAAGAGAGATGTAGCAATTGCTCCCAGGGGGCTTTAATTTTGTGAGCGAAATATTAAAATATAAAATTCAATGATATCTTTATTGTTGTGATAAATCTGTACTAGGGAAGTAAAAAAATACATAGCACACAGATGTTTATCTTAGGCTCGAAAGTTAGAGGACACTCGTTAAGGGAAGTGACATTGAATCTGACATATGAAATATGACTAGGAGTAATCCAGCCAACATGGTAGAAAAGAAGTTCTAACAGAGGGAACAGTATGGCTGAAGAGACTGAACCTAGGAGGATTACAGGGCATAACTGAGGATCCAAAAGAAGGCTTGAGTAGTTAGAAGGCAGAGAGTGGTCAGCGATATGAGGATGACCTACAGGATAGGCAGGGACTAATTCATGCACAGTTTATAGAACATGTTCATGATCTCACTGCCATGTGCAAATGTAAAAAAACCCATTTCCACTGCATGCCACCTTTGTATTAGTGATTTTGAGTCTGTTACAATTGGTTAGTAGTTACATTGTCTAAACTCATACCACAAGTTGGTTAGACTTTTGAAATCCTCCACTGTAATGGGGAGTAGGAGGCAGGAAAACAACATAGAAAATCCATATAATCATAGGATCAACATCATATAAATTCTGAACTAGATAGCTAACATGATAACGGGAGGAACAGATCATCCGTGTGAGAGATGTTGTTGAATAACACACACACACACACACACACACACACACACACACACGCACACACACAATGTCAAGACCATCTAGTCCTACATGGCAATTAAAACCACTCACTCTTTAGTAGATGGTGAGTCCATGCAGTACTCCATTTTTTTTTTTAAGATTTATTTATACATACAAGCTGGGGTACAGGCCAGAGGCGTGGGGCGGCGAGAGGGTTCACCAGAGACAGAGCAGGTAGCAAAACAGGCAGATCAGAAATACACTGCTGAGGGGAGCAGCGGGTGAGGCAGGAGAGGTCTGCCGCACCATGTGGGACTCTCCCGGCTGGGCGTCAAACTTGCGTTGCCGCTGATGACAGCTCCACAGCGCAGCGCTCAACCGCTGCGCCACTAGGGAGGCCCCATGCAGTACTCAATTAAGAAACATTCTAAAGCAACAACACAGGATAGGACGTGTGTCCTCAAAACTAGGAAAGGTTATCATTGGTTTATGAAGGATGAACAGAAGCAGGGATTCCCCAAATATAATCTACCTGTCTAACACTTATTTACAGTCTAATTAACTGAGACCAGAGAGATGAACTGAATTTTGAGATGTCAGTTTCCACAATTACTACTTAATATTCAAAAAAAAATATTATTAGGTATTATTTCCCATACAAATAAGACTTAAGCATTGTTATTGAATTCATCTTAAATTGAATTACCGTATCTTAAGACTCTAATTTTTATCCTTTTTGCTTTGTGGTTCCTCTTATGAAACAAGGGCCCCATTTATAGGCTGGGTTGCCCCTTATGGAGTTGGGCCTTGTTACTTGCTTTAACTAAGAAAAAAAATCCATATATATATATAATTATAATTATTCATTATATTTATTTTATAGCTGAAAAAACTGAGAATTTGCCCTGCAAACCTTAGGTGGAAATAGACAAAGGTAAGATGCACCACTAAATCTGCTGATTCCCAGTTAATAATCTATTGCAAATAGTTCCATATTTAGTATGAGACTAAACTGAATTTGTATTTTTGTGCCATTCTATAACACTTAAAAAGTAATCTTCTGGGGGCCTCCCTGATGGTGCAAGGAGTTAAGTCTCAGTACTAGGAAGTTATCCACAGCCACTGCAGCACAAGTTCAATTCCTGGCCAGGGAGCTTCCCACATGGCAGAGCAGACCGCCCCTGTCTCACCCACTGCTCCCCTCTGCAGTATATTTCAGTAGATCTGCCTGTTCTGCTCCCCACTGTGTCTCTGATGAATCCTCTCACCAACTCCACACTTCTGACCAATACCCCAGCTCCTGTATGCATAAATAAATAAATATTTTTTTAAAGTAATCTATAGTAGCACTGTTCAAGAGAATTTCCTAAGATGGGAGAAATGCTCTATATTTTGTTATCCGATACATTATTATTTGCTTAATCTGGTCGTTTAAATTTAAATGTAAATTTATCAGAATTCAATAGTGTTCAGTAGCCACATGAGGCTAAGGACCAATGATGTGGACGACACAGTTCCAATCCTCCAATTCCTCATTTGAACTCATTCTCCACAGATACTGGGTATCATCCTCTATCATCTTTAACATATTCATTTATTAACTGTGAAGTTTTGAATATAATATTCACAACTTAGACACTTGATACAGACATACCATACAAACACACTCAAGGTGGGCTTTGATAAGTTCACAAGCAGAGACAAATCAGGAACACCTCGATTAATCCCTCATCTTAGATTCTTTAGTAGGTTAAAATTTCTATTTCAGAAATGTAGAAAAGACAGGAGTTATTAAACTTATTCTACAAATTATGAAACAGGAGGGAGGAAGGGATGGATGATGGATGGATGGATGGATGGATGGATGGAAAAGAGACCTGCCCATGGATCTGGGTGCATTCCAATGTTGGCATGAGGATTGATGACTCCCAACCCTAGCTTATTGATCTTCTCTGCAAATTCAAACACAGCTCTACTTTTCGGCACTCTTAACTGTTTTTCAAACTTTCATCAAGAAATTACCTTAAAAAACTTAAGACATAATGAAGAATCCTAGTGGTGAGACCTCTGCCAAAATCCTTCATCTCAAACAGAGTAGACCTTTTATTTATTCACTATGCTGAGGTTCTTGAGTAACAGTTAATTTTTAAAAATAGTTTCAAGATATGAACAATAGTAATGAAATAATTTTAAGCCAAGATTATATGTTTATATCCTCTTAATCTAGGACTCAGTATGGAACTGGTACGTGATAGATGGTATTTGAGCAAATCAATATATCCAGCTTATCTCTGCAAAGTTTATTATCAATAGGTGTGATGGTGTGTTGGGGAGTATGCTGGGATCTGGAGATGAAGGGGTAAAATATTTGTCCCTTCTCTCAACTTGTCAAGACAGGTTTGTGAACGTCACCACACAGCTCCTACCAAACATTTTCAACTGTGACACAGAAATGAAATGATAATAAGTCTTAATTATTAGAAACCTGTGTGATATGAGCACATCTCTGCTACATTTATCTATGAACATTTTGTTGCTAGGCATGTGAGAATTGAGAATTTTTGCTTAAACTGCTTGAGTTTCGTTCTTTACTCATTCATTCCATAAATAATTAAGAGACTATTAAATGACTTCCACAGTGCTAGACTCTGGGGTAATAAAATGATCCAAAAGTCCGATATATGGTAGAAAAGACAAACATGGAACAAGCAATTATTAATATTTGGCTATTGTAACTTTTGATATTTGGTGTGAAACTTTAAGGCGCTAAGGTTTATGGGGATAAATAACTGGGGATAACTAATAAAAGATGGAAATCAGGTAGTAAAGACCCGGAGGAATATCTACTTTAAGGGTTTAGTGGGCTTGTTTCTACTAGCACTGGAGGGCTTTAATGAGAAGAGAATATGGTCAGGTTAGATTGTTCTTCATCCAAGAAGTATGAGCATGACAGGAGACTGGAGAATATGGTAGGGAGAGCAGAAATATGGTATACAGCAAAAGGAATGAGTGGTATTAGAAATAAATATATGTATGTACTAGCGACATTTTGGTGACAGAATACAGATCCATTGTTGAATCAAACCCACCTTAGCTTATTCTAAGAGTGACTTTTCAGGCATTCATAATCTTTTCCCCATCAGGGGTGAAATTGTGATAATAATATCTAACTCACAATGTTGTTCTCCAACATAATGAAAGACTAAATGGAAATAACAGGCTATAGTAAAGACCACATAATGTTTTCCCATCAAATAACTTCACTAGACTTATGAGCTTTCTTTCCTGGAAAACAACTCTCAGCCTCAGTTCACCTTTTTTTTTTTTCTCCCTTTTCCTCCAACAGGATATAGGGAGGTATATCCTCCCCTATAGCCCATTCACTTTGTCTTGCAACAGAGCCATACAGATTGAGTAAGAACAAGTGATGGGAAGTAGAGATTAGTTTGATAAGAATTTTAATAGACATTATGAGAACTGACCACATATTCTAATTTTCCAGGACCAGTGCTCTTTTCTCAGTACCACTATTGATATCTATACAGTCATCCAACCCTTTGGACTTTTTGTCTCTCCTTTCATGTTCTCTTCCTCTTTTGTTTCTCTCAATTCCTTATTCCTCTTTTAACTTTGTACCTAAGAATATTAATTTTTCTTTCTCTTCATTATCCCCTTAACACCATCTCCCTATCAAAGGATATCTGATTTCAAGTTCTTCATTTGCTCTGTCACTTTTCTACATCCTCCAACCCCCATCTCTCTATATTTTCATCTCTATTTCCCTCCCACATTCTTCTTCTACCTCCTTATCTTCATCTTTGCCCCAACACCAGTATTTCCATGTTCATCACTTACGAGTGGACAAGTTGTCTCAGTTTACCTCTGATTTCAGGACATGGGCCTATGAAGACAGATGGGCTCATAGAAGGGTGAATAATAATATGGAAATTATATGTTTGTCACAGATTGCTAGCTAGAGTGGAAAGTTTAAAATAAGATTTGAAAAGCAGGGGTGGCCTAAACCCAGAATAGATGGCCTCAAAGCACTGATCATTTAAAAATTTCATTTTATTTGTGAAAAGGTTGGGGTGAGGTTACTCAGACTTCACCACAGGCTCACCCTTCTTCCGGAATCTAATCACAGAGCAGCAGCATCATAAAAACAGAAATAGCTCATGCATCCATTTGTCATCCCTGAGGATGCAGCTAATCAGAACATTCCTGAGCAAAGCCAGAGAGCAGGGACATTAAAGCAAATTTGTTGGTGCCACACACCAATTAAATTCAGGGTTAGAAAAGAAGATGGAATGGGTTCCATGACTTGTGGTGAGGCATGTGGCTCAAAGGAGCATGCATCTTCCTAAAATGTGAGCACATCTGACTCGAAACTCTACATTCTGAACTAGAAGTAAGAAGACGGATTATATCTTCTCAGTAGGAAAGAAGGATTTGGCTGCTGACTCCTATCAATCTCAAGTTTCCCAGAGGAGATAGGGGACCACCTATGGTGACTTAGGTGACCCTGGACAGCTCATGTATGAAATAGTACTTTCCCATTTTCTAAGATAGCACACTACCTTACTTGGGATAAAGAACTGCAGGCAAATGCAGACTTAAAGAATACAGGCAAAGACTTGAAGAAGACCCCCAAGACCTAGATTAATATTTCTCAAACTTTAATGTACAAAGTACCTACAGAGAGTGTCAAAAATACAGATTCTGATTCAGCAAGTATGGATGGGGCACTACATTTCTAACAACCTCCCCAGAAATTGTGGAATGTACTTATTTATATACCCCATTTTGAACAGCAAGGACCTAAAATTCTTCAAGAAGAGAGTGACTTGCACATATCAACATGAGCATTCCCAACAGTTTGGCCAGACTGGCTGAAGAAGTGGTTGTTTTAACTCACTATTCTCACTAGCATAACTAGCCCAAGTACAAACACCCACCTACAATATACTAGCAACATCTTACCCTTGCCATCTCTTGAGCCATTAAGTGGGATAAGTGATCCCTTTCCCTTATCAAGATTTTATAAAGTTAAATGAGAAAATGCAAATAAAAAGAGCAGTATCCTGTCTAGTAATAGTATGTATTTTCATAAAATAGTTTTCCTTTTTTCTTACTATAGTCCAGTGAAACTGCTGAGAATTAGAATTGCCACAGCAGATGCCACTAGGTATTTAAGGAGGGAGAATATTTAACAGCATAGAACAACAGACAGGGACATCTTCTGCCTTAAGTGCAGAATTTTCATAACTCAGAGAAAACACCCTTTCCTTTACAAATAATTAATAACCAAATATAATCAAACTTCCAAATTAGGTATTTCTGATTCTAAGAGCTGTAACACAGGAATGTGCACACTGAGCTATGCATATGTCTGCCCCCACCCATTCCCATCAGTCTCCCAAATAGTGTACCTACCCATCACAACTGTCTGGCAGGCGACAGTGAAATGCGAGGTGCCCTGTTCTGACTTTCACCAAGGCTCCTTGGACAGGCACTGGTGCTGCCTTTTCTAGGGGCAATTCCTGAGTTGACTATACAGCTTTTTTACTTGTCCTCAGAGGCACAGGAAAATTTGTCTCTAAGATTCTTTGTAATCAAATTTCTATCTTCTTCATGAATCAAGGCAAAATTTAACTAGCTCACCTCTACCATGCACCTTCCTCCCATTCTCAAAAGACATTCTTCAACCACAAAGACTATGGGATCAATCTCATTCAACAAGTAAAACTCATCCATAACTAAAATGTTAAAGATGTCCCCCAGCTCTCCATCAGGAGGCCAAAAGATCTGTAAACACATTCACTATAGCATATACTGCACAGAAATCATACCTGAATAATAATGCTTGTAAGACTAACAAGCATTATATAAATCAAGTATACTTTCAGAAATACAAAAAGTACTCAACTGTTTTCCAAATTAATGTGATCTAGGCTAATCTTTAGTAAATAAAAGTTAGTTTGTTGTGTCAATTAAACTCAATTTTCTCACATAATTGTTTATGAAGAAACAATGGACAATGGGGTTAGAAGACTTGGTAACCCAGTACTACCTAAATCCTACACTCAGGCACAGAAGGATATTCCTCTATGTTGTCCAGTTCAAATATATAATTAAAAATTTTTAATATGTTCCAGTTAATCTTTTAACAGTTCTGGTTTCAAACAAAGGAACTGAAGAAGACCCTCGATGGTCCCCAGGAGCCAACACGAACAAGACAAGACCTGCTGAGCTCCCAGAATGCCATGTTGCCCACAACCTTGGGAGGTTATGGTAAGTCCCTCAGGATCCTACCTCCTGG